>SNQJ01S0033029.1:57137-76140 GCA_010110895.2 Picea sitchensis
TGATTCGAATAATTATATTTTGAGTAGGAGAGATGATGGTAATAAAGTTGGTTGGTGTTTGTTTCATAGTATCACTTGCTTTGGCATACAATTGTAAATTATTATTTTTTATGGAGTTGATTTTTTTTCGCATGTAAAATTTGGTCATATGGTTGTAAGAACTATTTATAAGTTGGGCACGTGGCTCTCATTTATGTTTAGGTGTTTGAGGATTCATCAGTAAAGTCTATATGTAGAATTAGGTAATAGAACGACATCTTGTATTCTGAATAAATGATAAATAAACTTTGAAGGGGATAGGATGGGCCAAGGAGGCCACCTAGGGGAATGCCCACCTAGGGTGCACAAGTCAATCACCTAGGCGCAACACTTCTTCACCTTTTGATGAGGAATTAAATATATGTAAATTAAATGGTTCCCTTGGTATATAAGGTGAACCGGGACTAAAATAAATCATTCTTACGTTTTCTTCTAAAGCTATGTGTCTTGGTTGTTTTCTTTTTTGAGTTTGCATTTTACATTCACGATAATTTTGTTTTTAGGGTTTCTAAAGAATAACCAGTGCGCCTTCCTTCATGGATGCCTCCTAGTGACTGTGTTTTAAAAAATTAATAAAATACAATTTAACTTTCAAACAATAAAATACAATTTTCAAACAATTAAAAAAATTATTTTAATTAGTATATAAGGTGAACTGGGACTAAAATAAATCATTCTTACCTTTTCTTCTGAAGCTATGTGTCTTGGTTGTTTTCTTTTCTAAGTTTGCATTTTACATTCACGACAATTTTGTTTTTAGGGTTTCTAAAGAATAACCAGTGTGCCTTATTTCATGGATGTCTCCTAGTGAATCTGTTTTAAAAACTCAATAAAATACAATTTAACTTTCAAACAATAAAATACAATTTTCAAACAATTAAAAAAACTATTTTAAAAATGTAATAAAATGCAATTTAACTTTCATGGTTTATTAAGAAATCATGAAATAAAATTTAAAACTAATTAATTTTATTTTAATATATATATATTAAGATGAAGTTCATTTTTAATGATTATAACCAACAACTCAACACCACGTTCAAATGTTATAATCTAGAAATATGTTAATCTTTTTATACTAAAATTAGTTTGTAATGAGTAAAATGCATTAGTGACACGAAAATTGATATGTAAATTAAAACAAACCATATGTTAAAATGATAAAATTATTAAAATGATTTTAATATGGAAAATGTTTAGTTTGGAATTGATTTTGATTACAATTTAAATTATATGTTAAAATTAATTTAACGTGGAAAATTTTTAGTTTGGAATTGATTTTTATTATAATTTTTATTAAATTTATGATGTTGAAATAAGAATAATTGAAGTTGAAAATTACTCCGGATGAGGTGACATATCGAGACCACATTCATCATGAAAACTTACACGTCAACCATCTCCTCTCTCCTAGGGTGGTGACTCGATGACGCTCATTTAATTCACCTACGATCACCTCTACAAGTTCATCTGATATCATCCTCCATTATGTATGGCGCTCGTGTGATACCGATGGCTCCTCAGCCCCCTCCGCAAAATAACCTCGCACTCTCGTATGGAAGATGGATCATTACACCCTTTTCTCGGCCCTACGAGCTCTTCTCCTTCCGCCTTCTCTTCATTCCAAGTCAGTTCTCCTTTTATGCTCAAAGCACACTCCTTTGGCCTCGCACACCTATTGCACCCCCTATCTCCCTCTGCGTCATTCACCCTACGATAATTTTATTCCTAAAACACAAGGTCTCTCACTCAGAGCTAGCATGCACGCAACTTAGAGTGGATGCACTCCTTTAACTTCTCATCCTTGTTGCACCTATCCATACCACAATAAAATGGCCCAACGTTCCTCTCCTCCTATCGGGAAATACACTGATTGAAAACCACCCTCTACTCCACCCATGAATTCTGCCACAGGTCTGCTTCCACTCAATCCGGACGTAGCCTCTAGTTATTCCCACACACCTTTGACTCATCCTGTCTTCACTGATGTTTATTGGGAAAGCATTCTAGCACTGTGTCGAGAAAATGAAGAAATGAAATTCTGTGAGGAGTTGATGGAGAAGTGCCTGGACTGGCTTCTGGATTCGGGAGCACAAGAACTGTCTCAACGCCACACCATAGAGGAGTTGTTTTAGGAAACAATGGAGCCAAAATGGTGAGATGTGTTTGAGTATGCTTTCCCCTACAAATTTACAAGCAAGTAATTTTCTTGGCTTGTTACGTTTTGTTGTTTATAGTCTCTGCTTGGCCTACCTAGACACAAAGCTATATTTTATGCTTCAACAATAGGATTATCTTAGTTATTTTGATTGTTCATCATGACAACTTGTTAGACAGTAACTCTTAAAGTAGAATTTTATGGGACTTTTATCCTTGGTGGTGGGGATGTTTTCCTTTCATGGTAGCCTCAACACGATTTTCTCAAACATTATATGTAAATTTTGATCCTGAAAGGTAATACAACTACTAGCTTGAAAAAAACAAAATAGAAGTTGAAAATATTATTTTGGTTTTGAAAAGAATTTTGGAAAATTCTATAATATTGATTCTATAAAAAAAWTATAGTCTTTTTCAATAGCCTTATTACATTAATACCTTTATATAACTTTCATAGAAAATATTACAATATTTCCATGAAATCTTAGGAAAATAAAGGAATTTCATAACTATGTTATCATGTATAACCTTAAAACTAACTCCAAGATATCTTATCAAATCCTCCTTTTATAAGTTTGACTTCCTCCCCTCAAAAGTAATAGTATGATTGTTGAAATTGTGACAATACACTTGTGAAGGATGGTGGTTCATGTAATGGTGGGAGTTTGGTGGTTGTGGGAATATTGTGATATTTACCTAGGACAAATAAGAATATTGATACAATTCCCCATGGATGTTTCCTTGGCATATTGTCAAGGTCTTACCACATTAATCTCTATCTTGTTGAATGTCATTCTATTATTTTGTTTTCTTTTTTTTTTATATTTCTTTGGAATAAACTTGTGGTGCAAATATATTTATATTCTGTGTGATCGATTTTTCCAACAACTAGTATCAAACCCACAATGAGGATAATCTTAAAGATAACTCATTCATTGTACAAAATATTTCACATTTCCCTAGCGTGAGAGAGCCATGATGAGGAGGACATTTCATAAATGCATTACAAGGTTTAATGTGAAGCATTGGAAAAGGCATATTGAGGAAGAAGTACTCACTTAAGGAGTGATTGATTCGGATAATTATAATTTGAGTAGGAGGGATGATGGTAATGAAGTTGGTTGGTGTTTTTTTCATAGTATCACTTGCTTTGGCATACAATTGTAATTTATTATCTTTTATGGAGTTGATTTTTTTTCACATGTAAAATTTGGTCATATGGTTGTAAGAACTATTTATAAGTTGGGCATGTGGCTCTCATATATGTTTAGGTGTTTGAGGATTCATCGGTAAAGTCTATATGTAGAATTAGGTGATAGAATGACATCCTGTATTCTGGATACACGATAAATAAACTTTGAAGGGGATAGGATGGGCCAAGGAGGCCACCTAGGGGAATGCCCACCTAGGGCGCACAAGTCAATCATCTAGGCGCAACACTTCTTCACCTTTTGATGAGGAATTAAATATATGTAAAATAAATGGTTCCCTTGGTATATAAGGTGAACCGGGACTAAAATAAATCACTCTTACCTTTTCTTCTGAAGCTATGTGTCTTGGTTGTTTTCTTTTCTGAGTTTGCATTCTACATTCAAGACAATTTTGTTTTTAGGTTTTCTAAAGAATAACCAGTGCGCTTTCCTTCATGGATGCCTCCTAGTGACTCTGTTTTCCATGCTTCCACCTCTGAGAGAAATCTTATCTCATTAGCTAGCCACTCTCTCAGGGAGAAAATCATTTCCTTCGAGTTTTCTGAGGCAGAAGGGAGGGCGCACCAACTGGGGTTTGTGCCCTTGTTGGTTTCTTCTTTGCGGGAATGAAGTGAGTGAGCCCTCTTCCATGGCTGAACTGGTCTTCTCCCACTAATCCCCGGAGGTCACTCTGAGATCGCCAAAACCTCTTGGCCACTCTTGGGTCACCACGGTCTAGATCCCCATTTGCTTGGTCACCCAAACTAATTGTGCACCCCTGTTCATATTTGCGCCCCTAAGGAGAGTTTTTGGTCAGAAGCCGAGATATGGATTATGTGGTCACCTTGTCCTATAGATCGCCTTTTTGGGTAGATCAATTGGTATCAGAGCCTCAAGATCCATGGAAAAGATTATGATCTTGAAGATTGAGCCAATTTATTTTTGGGGGGGCTTCATGAAATAATCTAGAGTTTTCCCATTCCAGGGTTTCCATTTTATGCAAGAAGATCCACAGATCTCATAAGCCCCAAGGGCACTTACATCTCCATTTCCACAGAGAGGAGCTCCACGGATCTAAAACAATACAAATCTCTCCCTCTAGACCAGTTCAAGCTCTATTGCCTCAGGGTTTTGATTCCTCTGTTCTCAAAATAGAGTCCTCTATTCATCATTGCAACCTAGGAGTGCCTTTTATCTTCAGTTGGCCTCACAATGCCTCCACACAAATATCCTTTGGCAGTTGAATTAGATTCCAACGCATCAAATCCTGTCCAAGATATTTCCTCCATCCTCAATGAGCTGCTCAGAATGCAACAACAAAACAATCCAGATCCATTCTGGTTGGACACTCGAATCCAACTACCCAATTTTTATGGCCAAACGAATGGTGAAATGGTGGATTGTTGGATCCGTAGCCTATCCACTTATTTCAATACATGTCCAGGCCTTACCGAGGGAAGAAAACTCCAGATTGTCGCCTTGAAATTAGAAGGACCAGAACAAACTTGGTGGGATACAGAGCAAGAGAAGACCACATTTGTGATAGAGATTGAGGATGCTCCAGAATCCTCTACTTTGCAACCCATCAAAACTTGGGCTCGACTTTATGAAGCTTTGAGAAATCGTTTCTACCCACCTCGGTATGTGAAATCCTTATGGATCAAATGGCACCAACTTTGACAACTCCCTTCACAAGGAGTGAAAGGATACATAGAATTCTTATGCAAGATGTGCCTCTTACTTCATGTTCCAAATCCGGAAGAGGTACTCATATTAAAATTTTTGGTTGGTTTATTAATTCAATTCCGTTGACAAGAAGAGTTGTTTGAGAATCCAAATTTAGATAAAACAGTTCAGAGATCTTTGGCTATAGAATGGAAAGTCTCTCCTAGAGGTCGTATTCCTCAGGCTCACCCTTGCACAAACACCCCTACCTCTCAACCATCCAGATCCCATCTCGCATCCTACTTTCCACCTCCTCAGACTCAAAACCCCACACCCAATACAACTACAAGGACACCCTGGTGCTCATTCCACAAAAGCTACTTCACACTTATATCTTAACTGCAGCAAAACCCAAACCCCCTTCTACCAAAGAACAAATCCCACATGTACACTTAAACCAATGTGTCTCTCTCTGTTTGGTGCGCCCAATAACACCAAAGAATACAACGCACCCTGTTCCTGAAACTATGACTCCCCTCCTCCATGAGTTCACAGAGGTATTTCATCCTTCGGAGGGACTTCCCCCCTCTCGCCACATTGACCATTCCATTCATCTCATCCATGTATTTGCCCTACCTAACGCCCCTACTTACCGTTTGGCCCCAACAAAAATAGAGGAAATGGAAATACAACTGACCGACCTCATCAACTCTATCCACATCCAACCTTCATCTTCTCCCTGTGCTTCTGTCACCTTTGTCATCCCTAAACGAGATACCTCATAAATGCGCCTTGTCACTGATTACTGAGCCTTCAACAAAGACACAATAAAGAACCATTACCCCCTTCCCCGGATTGAGGAACTACTAGACACCCTCCAAGGAGATAAGTGGTTCACTAAATTGGATTTGTCAGCCGGCTACCATCAAGTTCAAATGAACCCAGATGATGTTTGGAAAACAACGTTCAAGACCAAATTTGGTCTTTTTGAGTGGAAAGTCATGCCTTTCGGTCTCACCAACGCCCCAACCACTTTCATGAGGCTCATCAATGACATCTTCATAGCACATTTGGGTCGATTTGTGGTCATCTACTTAGATGAGATTCTCATCTTCATTCGAACATGGGACACTCACATGCAACATGTCCGACAAGTTCTCCAAATTCTCCAAGAACACAAGTTGCAAGTCAAAGAGAAGAAATTATATTTTGGTCAGACTTCAGTCCCCTATCTCGGCTTTGTGGTCAGCTCAGAGGATATTCAACCAGATCCATCTCACATCCAAGCCTTGAAACAATGGCCTCTACCTTCTTCAGCTATGGAGTTGAAAAGATTTTTGGGTGCCATCAATTTCTATCGTAAGTTCATTCTCTCTTTTTCAAATCTTTCTCGACCTTTTCATTAACTCTCAAATACTTCATCTACATTCATCTGGACCAAAAAAGAAACTACTCACTTTGCTCATCTCAAAGATGCCCTTTGCTCATCCCCTGTTTTACATCTGCCAGACCTCTCCCAACCCTTTGAGATTGAGTCTAATGCCTCACAATATGTTATTGATGTTGTACTTAAATAGGGAGGACACCCCATTGCTTACCACTTTGAAACCCTATCCAAGGCAAAGAAAAATTATAGTACCTATGACAAGGAATTTTATAGTCTGGTGCAAGCACTCAAACAATGGAGGCATTATTTGTTGGGTAAAGAAACCATTCTGCATACCGACCACCACCCTTTGATTTTCATCAACTCTCAATCGAATATTCAGGAACAAAGGCACCTTGAATGGGCCTCCTACATTCAACAATTTCACTTAGTCATTAGATACAAGAAAGGCACTTCTAATAAAATGGTTGATTTTCTAAGTCGACCTCCCACTCTAGTTCTTTCCATTCTAGAAGTACATTGCACTACTTATGACACATGGAAAGATCAATATGCTACTGACACCGACTTTCAAGATATTTGGGAAGCTTTGAAAAGCCCCACAGTGATCAATCAGACCCCCTTCCTAGACTACACTATTCGGGATGGGTGGCTATATAAGTTGAATTTTCTATGCATTCCACACTCAAAAGATCGCCTCTTTCTCATCAGGGAAGCACATTCTTCAGCCTATGGGGGGCCACTTCGGGACCAAAAAGACCACCCAACATCTACAATGCCATTTTCATTGGCTTTCCATGCAACCTCAAGTTGAAAAATTTATTAGAGCTTGTGCCTTATGCTCATAATCCAAGCCATCCAATCGGAAGCATGGGTTGTATCAAGCACTGTCGCTTCCTTCTCGACCTTGGGAGTCAATCTCAATGGACTTCCTAAGTGGACTTCCAACAACCCAAAAGAAACATGATGCAATCTGGGTAGTGGAATGCCACTTCAGCAAAATGGCACTTTTTATCCCATGCATAAAGACTACTACAACAACGCAAACAATGAAACTCTATTTCCATCATGTATGGCCCCATTTTGGCCTCCCAAGCAGTATCATCTCAGAAAGAGATTCTCGCTTCCTCAGTACATGTTGGAAGACCATATGGGTGCTATTGGGGTGTCACCTCAAATTTTCTACTGCATTCCATCCTCAAATGGATGGTCAAACAAAGGTTGTCAACAGAGTCTTGGTGCATACTCTCCGAACTCAATTTGGGTACAGCAAACAATGGGACAAATACTTACACATTCTCTAGCATAGCTACAACAAGGCAACACATTCTTCTACAGGCTTCCAACCAACATATCCAACCGAGATTCCACTCACTTGGGCTCCTCAAGGTACCTTCCATCAACAACATGGACAACTGTCAGCTCAACGATTTCTCCAACAAATTGCACAATGCCACAGTGTAGTCACATTAGCACTCAAAGCAGCCCAAGATCATGACAAGCAACACCATGAAAAACAAAGAACCTTTATGGCCTTTCAACCAGAGGATCAATTATGGTTACACTTGAATAAGAAGCGCTTCAAAGGCCACCATCACAATCTTCTGCCAATTAGATATGGACCATATACAATACTCGACAAGATTGGAGAAAATGCATATAGGTTGGATCTGCCACCACAACTGGGAATCCACAATGTCATTAATGTAAATCACTTAAAGTTGTTTGAGCCTTCCCTCTTGGAAGAACCAGTCACCATCACTCATCTAGTGGACAACATTCTTGATTTCCAACTCCCATTGGACAAAGACACTATATTGGACACTCGAAGTCGCTCTACAAGACACCAGACTTACACTTCATATCTGGTAGCCCGCCAAGACCAAAATCCGGCTTAGGAAAAGTGGATCACAACTGATGTATTGGACAACAAGTTTCCACATCTTCTCATGGAAGCCGAAAAGATTCCAGATATAAACAGGGAGGAATTGGGCCAAGGAGGCCACCTAGGGGAACACCCACCTAGGGCGCACAAGTCAATCACCTAGGCGCAACACTTCTTCACCTTTTGATGAGGAATTAAATATATGTAAAATAAATGGTTCCCTTGGTATATAAGGTGAACCGGGACTAAAATAAAGCATTCTTACCTTTTCTTCTGCAGCTATATGTCTTGGTTGTTTTCTTTTCTGAGTTTGCATTTTACATTCATGTCAATTTCATTTTTAGCGTTTTTGAAGAATAACCAGTGTGCCTTCCTTCATGGCTGCCTCTTGATGACTCTGTTTTCCATGCTTCCACATCTAAGAGCAAGCTTATCTCATTAGCTAGCCACTCTCTTAGGGAGAAAATCATTTCCTTCGAGTTTTTTGAGGCAAAAGGGAAGGTGCACCAACTGGGGTTTGCGCCTTTGCTGGTTTCTTCTTTGTGGGAATGAAGTGAGTGTGCTCTCTTCCATGGGTACACTGGGCTTCTCCCACTAATCCCCGGAGGTCACTCTAAGATCGCCAAAACCTCTTGGCCACTTGGGTCACCCCGGTCTGGATCCCTATTTGCTTGGTCACCCAAACTAATGGTGTGTCCCTGTTCAGATTTGCGCCCCTGAGGAGATTTTTTGGTCAGAAGCCGAGCTATGGCTTGTGTGGTCACCTTCTCCTCTAGATCACCTTCTTGGGCAGATCATAGGAAGTTTAAAGGGGGAATGTTGTGCTAATATTGACATGGTCATTAATGGGCTTACCATTGGTGGTTTATGGGCCCATGGTATTGGAAAACCCATGGTATTACATGTGATTATACCGATTTAAAGACTTGAGAACTCCATTGTAAAATTCCTCCAGCAACCCGGTGTTTGGTTGGCTTGGATAAGGTGATAAATGGGAGCTTGTGTTTGGTTAGCTTGGATAAGTTTATAAATGGGGGGTATCATGTAAAATTGTTGTCAAGGTGGAGACTAGGGCTTGGGCAAAGTATAAGGTAAATTGTTGGAATTGTAATAGTGGTAATTCATGAAAGGATGGTATTTCATGTAAAGATGGAAATTATGTTGAAGATACGATATGCTTGTGTATCCCTAATAGATATATTGACATGTTTTCCCTAGAAGTGATACTTTTCCCTTTGCATGTTTCATTGGCACATTGTGAGGGTTTTACCGCACAAATTTTGATTCTTTAGCCTGTTTTGTATGTTTTGTTATTTATACACAATTAAATTGTGTTACAAATATATTTATATTATATTGATTAAATAGGAGGTTTGGATCCCTATTATTACTTCAAATAATAGCTAAAGTAACTCAAGGTTCAAAAAAGGATGGATAAGGGACTTAAGTTTTTTGCTAAACCATTGAAGATAATGGAGGAGAACTCACTCCAAGATATGATATTGTTAAAAGCATTCTACCTAAGTTTTAAGAGAAAATCTGGAATCACAAGGAAACAATAAATAACATAAAGTTGAATTATTACAAATAAATAATTAACCATAAATTAGCAAATCAAAACTATTTTTGTGGTTCCCCATTCAAAAAAGAAACTAAATATTTTGAAGATAAAAATTAATTTCCATAACCTCTATAATAAAAAATGGTGTTAGATAAGACCTAAATTTTCTGAGCACCAACAAATATATGAAAAGAATGAGATAAACCACCTTCTTTATAAATGAACAATTTATAAAATTAATAAATACAAATTTCAAAACAGTTTATAGTAAAATCAAACTCTAAAACTTATTATTCCATAATTAGTAAAATAAACTCTTAATAACCAAAATAATTATTTTATTTTATTTTATAAATTTAATAATGGAAAGTAAACTTAAATGAATAATATTCATCATAATCATCATCATTAATTTTTGCACATTAATTAAAATACTTTTAAAATTAATAATACAATATACTTTATTATTATATTTAAATTACTTTATTATTATTATTATGTTTAAATTGTATAAAAATTAAGTTTATATATGTCTCTCTTTCACTTAATCTAACAATTTAATTTTCTTTATAAAAATTATAAACAAGTTAATTTTATTTATAAAAATTATAAGTATGTCATATGTTTAATTATTATAATAAATAGATAACAATTTGGAAAATATAAAATCTAATTCACTTTATTTTTCAATATAATTTATTAATTTAAATAATAAACATTATCATATTCAAATAATAACTTCAAAACATACAAATATCAATATTTAAAAATAATCATCATTACATATTTTAATATATTTTATTATCTATAATATATTTTATTATCTATAATATATTTTATTAGTTTAAATGATAAACATTATCATATTCAAATAATAACTTCAAAACATATAAATATCAATAAAAATTAATAATCATCCTTACCTACAAATATTAATAAAAAAAATAATAATCATCATTACCTATTGATATTTAAATAATAACTTCAAAACATATTAATATCAATAAAAAATAATCATTACCTATTGGTATTTAAATAATAACTTTAAAACCCCTGGATGGGGTGTTAGTGTGGGCCACATGGCGGGAGGAGGAGGCGAGGACAGGCCAGCGCGACAGCGGACCATGTGTCGGGCTCGTGCCAAGACCCACCGCCTAAACCATGCATTTATTTGTTATTACATCGTCTGTTGCACCATTAACGCTGGAGCACCCAGCTCTCATTGTTGTCTCCACCATGGCTTCTCTGTCTATAGGTGGCTTCAACCCCCGCATGCGACCCGACCCTCTTATTCCTCAGCCACCGAGACCTGGCTCACTCTAGTTTTTCATGGTGCTCACTGCCTTCAGACTTCTCAGGCTCTGCACGTCCATCCGGGGCATTCGGTGCAGTTTTTCCTTCCCTGCGTGCTCAGAATGTCGTGCCAAAGAGGGAGGCCAAGGAGAGGATCTCCATGGTATCCTCCTCGGCCCCGTGTTTCTGTTTCTCCCCCTGGCTTGCCCTCAACGCACTCCTTGCAGCCTTTGCAGCCCGAGCTGAAACCTCTCGCCTCCTCCACCCCGCCTGCCTCCCAGTTCGAATGTCTGATCATCACTGATAGCTCGTCAGGATCTGTCTCACAATTTCCTGCAGCTCCACCGAATTCCCTAGCCAGCGGGCCTTCTTTTGCACAGGTAGCTTTCTCCTCCCGCCCTCCCTTGGGGGCGCCACCCTTTCTTCAGCATGCCCAACACAGTGCGCACTTGTCCACTGACTTCATCCCTGACTCGCAGCTGAAGGATAGTCTGGCCATCCTCTATGGGTTGGTCTTTGAGCTCTGACAAGGATTGGAGGACCTCCATTTCTGACTGCAGCTTTTGGATGGGAAGAGTTCGACCCTCCTTCAGATCCTTTCCACCTTCCAGGAAGCTTTCCACTCCACTCTAGAAGCCGCAACAGCAACAGAGATGCCCCATGCAGAGGCCGTCAACAGGAATGAACACGTGCAACAACTAGCAAGGGACGACTTGGTGCAGGTCACACATGGGGACATGGAGGCTGTGATGGCTACAGACATCCATGCGCACAATCCACTTGGAGTCACCCTGCCAGCTGCTAACCTGGAAGGGGGAAACTTGGTCGCTGACATGCATTTGGAAGGGAAAGGGATGCCCATCGAAGAGGAACCTTGGGATGAAGCCTACCAAGCTAGCTGGCCAAGTTATTTGCCAAGTGTTTGACCCCTCTGGGGATCTGATCCTTTTACTAGTTGATTTTCTTAGCTATAGCCTAGTCAGATTAGCTCTGTCTATCTAAGACTGCCAGACTGTAAATTGCTAGACTTACCCGCTTAGCTAAACTGGTTTCCCCTTTCTTGGGGCAGTTCGGTGACTACAGCACGGTTGTTTTCTAGATTTTGTAACTCTGGTCTGGTTTTTGAAGGCCCTTTATATATAAATTCTCTTACTTAAAAAAAAAATAATACCTTCAAAACATACAGATATTAATAATAAAAAAATCATTATTTACTTTAATACTATAGATTAAATTAGTATTTAAATAATAACTTTAAAACATACAAATATCAATAAAAATAATAATAATCATTACCTATTTTAATACTATAGATTATATATGATCATTATTAAAGTTCACTAAAATCGAATTGGTCTGTCGAACTTTAAGAGGGTAAGTGATTACTTGAGATCTGCACAATCTAAGAGAAAGTGCAACCTCGTGAGAATTTGTTCTTATCTTATTTTTTTGTTTGCACTTAGTAAAACAAATAGATAATTTTGATCTTCTATATTAGGGTTGATTACATCTCTATAATACCTTAATTTTCTTTTTTCCTCTAACTCTTTATCACACCACATTTTCTCCTTGAATTTTGATTTGACAATTTTTTTAATAGTATCTTTATTATGCAAAATGAGGTCTTCCATGATTCCCCAATAGTTTATCAACATCTTTATGTCATCGTGTCTTGAGTAGATGGTGGTTTGAAGCAATTTTAGAAAGCCTCTTGTCTTCCATGTTGTTTAACTTCTTATACATTAGGTATCTAGTCATAGTCATGCTCTCAATTGGGGAGAGGCTTGTTTCTAAGAGAAGGATGAGATATGGCTTATTTCCTTTAATTTTGAGATTATAAGTTATAAAATTCTTTTTCATTTGCTCTATCTTTCTCAAGGATTCACCAAAGATACTATAGCCCCACACTTCACATCCATAAAGAATAACAAGTATAACAAGAGTCTCAAAGAAGAATTACAATTGTTATTTAGTATTTCAATTTATGAGAATTGTTACGAGTATAAGGTTTTTCAATTTATAAGAATTGTTAAAACTTTAAAGTTTATTTTATAGTTGTGAGAGATATAGTTGTTACATTTATTCTTTTTATACTGATTATAAAAACATTAAAGTTATTAATTTAGTTTAACATTTTCCATATTAAATAAATTGATTATTAAATATTTTATTTATAAAAAGTAATATTGATTATATTAAAAAAAATTGATTACATATATATTCTTAACTATTTTACCTAATTGAATAAGTAAAGATAATCATATAAAAAAAATTCATGTATTTACCAACACCAAAGAATAATTGTTTCTTTAGAAATAGGTTAACTCAATCTTTCTCCATTTTTCAGATTACCTAATTGCGAAGAAAATGATCATAAAACCTAATCCTATATTAAATCTTTCAAAAACTAACAATTCTTAACTTCTTTTAAACCTAAACCTAATTGCGAAGAAAATGATCATAACACCTAAACTTATATTAAATCTTTGAAAAACTAATAATTCTTAATTTATTTTACTTTGCATGATGGGTAGACAAAAGAATGATTATATCTACACTTTATTACATGGGAAAAATTATTTGTGAGAGTACCAGCTTTCCTAACTTTTTATCTCAACAAAATTATGGTGATCTTGGAAAGCTCCTCTTAATGTTTTTTTAGCACAAAAACAAAATTCTAAATAATTGTAATCTCTTGCCCTTTTAAAGTTTCATAGACCAATTTAATCTCATGAACATTAATCATCATCATCCTCATCATAATCATAATGATAAGTAATAAATTTATTATTAAAATAAATCTATAATTTAAATAAAAAAAATTCTACACTATTTTTTAATTAAAATTTTATTGAATTATATATAAAAAACAATTTTAAAATTCTAAAAAATTAATATTGCAATTTTATCTTAATTAAATATTTTATTAAGAAGAAAATATCTTGAAAACAAGCATACATATATATATTTAAGCAATTTCTTATTTACTTTAAGGTTTTATAAAATAATTTTAATTTTAGTGAATGTTAATCATAATTATTATATAATTAATAAATAAAAAAATTAAAAATATATTAAATCACTTGTAAATATTTAAATGTATAATTTTGTTATTTTTGGATTAAATAAATTAACAATTTTAATAATTTATATAGTACTAAATTCTAAGTATAAATTCATTAGGTTATTTTAAAGAAATAAAATTTAGTTCATATATTAAAAAAATCAATATATAAAACATCCATTCACCACACCGAAGAAAACGTTTATTTTGTTTGTTTACGTACTACGAAATGTAAGGATAACTAACACCAAAGAAAATAATATCTTTGTCTCCTTTACGTACGTAGTTAGATCATCTACTATCTTGCATTATCAATAATTGTAACTTTCTTTCCCATCATCCAGCGACACCGAACAAGAGTAGGTTGTTTATTCCCTTCGTCTTATTTGTTAGATTCGTTCGATCACATAATTGTAATAACAATTACTTTAAAAAAAAAAAAATTAAGATATTTGTTTGGTAATTTTTTTAAAGATATTTGTTTGGTAAAAAATTGTTAGATTAGTAAATTTAAGTAACTATTTTATTTTTTTTCGTAGAATTTGAATGTAGTAGATGTTTTTTTATTATGTTGAATCTATTTTTATATTCAAAAATAAATTCTGAAAAACCAAAAAAAATGTAAATTTATGTAAATTTATACTACTTCTATTTCAAATCAGCTGCGGTCAATTGAATTGTTTTAGAATTTTTTTTATTCGACTGAGCTAGAAAGATTTGCGTTGCCATTATCTTCAGCAGCAGAATATAAAAAGCATACCGTAAAATGATCTGGAAAAACCGCTGGCCCTAACCAAAAAGATAAAGGAAAAACTGGAAAAACTGCTGGCCCGAATCAAAAAGAAAATGTACATACATGCGAACATAATTTCGAATTTTCGAATAGTAGAGAAAAATTGCGCTCAAACAGCCGATTCCAAAAAAAGGCATACACATGTTCGTAAAATCTTGCAAAAACAAGACTAACTATAAGCTTTACCCACCAGATTTTCTGACTATCGTGAGTCAAGCGAGAAAAAAAGGCATTATGCACAAGATTTCCTTAAATTCATGAAGACTCTGCAAATAAAAACACTTCTTCGCTAAATCTTAGAATCATCTGCGTAAGAGCATAAGCAAGGAAGTATGCTCAACAATTTTTTATATGTTAAATATCTTTACTCTAAGCATGCGGTGACACCTGTAAAAACTGCTGGCCGGAACAAAGAAGAAAATGTGCAACCATTCAAATAATTTCGAATAGGCAAAGCAAAATTCTTAAAATCTTCCTGCATCCTGCATTTTCCAAAATGATCATACACACATTTTCCATTTCAATCCTGCATTTTCCAAAATGATCATAAACACATTCTTAAAATCTTCGGAAAACGAGACGAGCTATAACATTTACACACCAAGTTTTCTGAAAATCCAGATTCAAGCGAGAAAATGAGGCATTTTGTGTTAATTATATCTGTAACCTCAACAGTATGTGACTCTACACTGCGAGCTGGCTGCCAGCTCTATGATTGTTTCTTGATTTTCTTGATTTGTTGAAGCTTATTTAGCTTAGCTCTTTTCCTTTAATGAATTGTGCTCTACTCATTCTTGTTTCTAATTTCGTTTTCTCTGTATTATCTTCCTTGCTTCTCATTTTGTCATGGTATTAGAGCTTAGGATGTAAGCCTCTTCATAGTGCCCGGAGAGCAGTCAGATCATAAGAAGAAGAGTGTAGAGCCTTACATTGTCTCGCACACGAGATCACGGGATGCAAGATTTTTCACAGAGCTTGGAGAGCATTCAACAGTCTGAACTACGCTCAAAAGATCGTTGGAGACAGCAAGCGCGAGGAAGCAGAGCAAAGGATGAACCACTTAAAGATTCGTGAGCATTTAAAGAATTCGTGAAATTCCTTCTTAAGGAGAAAGTTTGCAGAAGCAACAAAGGAGAAGCTACTTTAGCCATAAGATTGGATGTAGGAACAAATCTGAGCCTTTAATTAAGCTCAGAAATGACGAGCTCGCAGGTAAATCTAATTTTTTTTTTCAGCCGTAAAATCTGAGCGAGAGAAAGATCAACTGCCAGATCAAGAAAATATCAAGTCACGACCGTGAGATCTCATTGGAGAGAGATCGACGGTGGTGAGGCATTGCGGGGATCGGTGAATAAATTAAAGTTTGTGCAAGTTGTGAGNCGTTCAGGGTCATTGATCTTTCTAGATCAACAGATCGACGACAGATATCGATCCTACTATGAACAAGCATCTTCGCATTGTGGGGATCGAAGAGGAAATTAAAGTTTGTGCAAGTTGTGAGCCCGTAATCGCTCAGGATCGTTGATCTTTCTAAGTGTTAACCTTCCGGAGTGACGGATTTGTCTGAAGTACATCTTGACCGTCCAAATTAAGAGGACATGTAGAGGCAAATCTCTCACTTCGGAAATACGACACTTTGAAGGATTGTAAGACCCCTACATTGAAAAGGCCCAAAGCCTAAAGTCCCGAAGTAATTGCGGACCGTTGAACTCAAATCAACAAGAATCGTTGATCTTTGCAGCAGTAACACCGGAAGCCTCGAAGTCCCGAAGTATTTGTGGATCGTTGATCTCAAATCAACGCAGGTCGTAGATCTTTGAGATAATTCTGTTATTCGGCCATTCGGTTATTTAGAGAAATTGAGACCTTCAATGTCTAAACTCCCAAAGCCCGAAGACTCGGAGCGCTTAGTTTCCATCCCTCAGTTACATGAGAAGATAAACCTCGAATTCTTTTTTGGCTCTCGAGTAAACTCAGAAAGTCCAATTCCGCCATTAGAGCAGCGATAATTGCTAAAGAACAAAGATCAGAGCCCTCACTCCATAGATCTCGTGGTCGGATAGTAAAATCCGTCCAGATTGAAGTTAAAGAAGGAGCCTACCCCCTGATTTTCGACCCAAAGTCACACAGTGGATTTCGCGGACCTGGTTTTACGCGCAGGAAACAGGTAAGCACGCAAATCTCTCACAATTTTTTTCTTCTGTTCAAATATTTAACAATATGGCCACCTCTAGCAATTTAGGACCAACACAAGGACCGATTCTTGTTCGAAAGAACTATGAGTTTTGGTCTCTTAGAATGAGATCCTTCTTACAAGCACAAGAGTGTTGGGATCCAGTGAATCTTGGTTATGTGGAAATAGATCCAAAAGACCTTGCAGCCATGACCAATCAACAAAGAACTACTCACAAAACATAGAGGGAGAGAGAGAATAAGAAAAAAAATTGGATTCAAAATTCAGTGGACGACTCGATTTTCTCAAAAATCACATGCATTGTTACTTCAAAATAGGCCTAGGACATCCTTAAATCAGCTTACCAAGGAAATGACAGGGTCAAAAATATCAAGCTGCAGACCTTGAGGACACACTTTGAGAATTTTAAAATGACAGAATCTGAAAACGTTGATTAATTTATGACCAGAGTCATGAGAATTGTAAACCATATCAGATTGACTGATGAAGCCATCCCTGATCAAACAATTGTTGAGAAAGTCCTCAGAATTCTACCAAAGAAATTCGAAATGGTTGTTATAGCCATCCTTGAATCCAAGGATCTGCCAATTTTTTCAACAAATGAATTAATGAGCTCTCTATTGACACATGAGACCAGACTACATCTAGAATATGAGTCAATAGCCAATTCCTTCAAGACTCAATTCTCCTTCAGCAGAGGGAGAGGCAGAGGCAAATGTCACCAAGGAAGAGGGAGAGGTCCTAATAACCATCACTCAAGTGAAGGTCATAGACAACAGAACAAGAATCAAACTTTCCAAGGTCACAAACAAGAGAACCAGAATGAGAATTTCCATCCTCAAAGAGGCAGAGGGAGAAGATCAAATAACAAATCAAACACACAATGCTATTAATGAAAAAAATATGGGCACTATGGATCTGAATGCCGGAAGAAGCAAGAAGAGCACATGTCTCAAATCATGAAGGAGAAACATCAAATGGTATGTTTCTCTTATGCCACAAGACTGAAGAACAACACAAAGATCTCTGGTTCTTGGACAGTGGATGCAACAATCACATGACAGGTAACAAAGATTTACTTTCATGCATTGATTCTTCAATTTCATCTGATATTACACTTGGAAATGATTCCTTAGTCAAAGTCCAAGGAAAAGGAATTGTACTTATTCTTACTAAACAAAATGTAAAGAAAGACATAAATAATGTCTATCATGTTCCAGATCTGAAACATAATCTGTTAAGTGTAGGACAACTAATTGAACATGGATATAAGGTACTTTTTGAAGGAGCATCATGTAGGATATATGATAAAACCCCCAACAGAAAATTGATTTCTAAAATCCACATGACTAGGAATAGAATGTTTCCCGTGACCCTCAGAAGTGCAAATCTCATCCAATCATATGCATAAAGTGAATCCACCCCCAATGAAACTATGATTTGGCATACAAGATTTGGACATCTACCCTTTCAGATTCTAAGCCTTCTACAGAAGCACTCCATGGTCAAAGGTCTACCAGTCTTCAAAGAGAAAAACCCCCCATGTGAGTCTTTCATTCTTGGAAAACATAAGAGAACCATTTTTCCACACTCCTCTAGTCAAGCTAAACAACACTTAGAGTTGGTTCACATTGACCTATGTGGGCCAATGCAAACAAATTCAATAGGTGGTAGTGTTTATTTTCTAACTTGTATCGATGACTTTAGCATGAAAATTTGGATCTATTTTCTTAGACACAAGTATGAAACCTTTGCAAAGTTCAAAGAATTCAAAG
>SNQJ01S0033029.1:85885-101615 GCA_010110895.2 Picea sitchensis
TCTGCTGCTCCTTCCAAAAGGAGATCCTGCAATCAAGACAAAACTACGCATGCATGCTATTGTTCTACTAGAGGGTTAGAGATTAAGCATAAATCAAATAAGACATATAAGACTTGTGCATTTGGGACGGGAAAGGTATCTTTTTATTAATCTCAAGATGAATCAACTTACAATGATTATAGAGACCGGCCACTATTCCTTGATCCTGATCCTGGGCTCCTCCTCTTCTTTGTCCTCCAACTGCTTTGCTTGAATTCTATTTAGGCTTAAGAAAATGCTAAAGGGTTGGGACAAGTGGATTCGGCAATTGGGCAGAGTTTCTTTGCTATCTTTTTCCTCCTTCCAAATAGTACCCCTACCCCTTCTTTTATAGGCTAGAAGGAGCTAGGGTTTTGGATGAAATCTCGGCCATGCATGGCTGGGAGTTTCAGTTAACTGACCCAAAGCTTTTTGTCCCGTCGGCAACTTTCCTGTTTTTGTGCTTTGTTAGGTAAACGCGGGCTGTAGTGGGCCAGCCCGCGTTCCAACGCGTGCAGTAGAAGGCCAGAAAGCGTTCCAACGCGCCCAATAATAGGTTAGGGCACAGGTTTCTTAATTTAAGTGGTTTTTTAAGGTTTTATTCAGCATGGCTTTGGCAAGGAAGAGACATGAGTTGGCCTGATGCCAGGTAAGCCTGTGTGGTGCATTTTAGGGTTATAACAATTGGTTATCACAGTATATTGGTGTTCCCTCTTGTTGCTTGTGATTCAGATTTGATAGTATCCTTCTTAACCATACAACTTGACAAGTTGTTTCATTTCTTGCCACATACTATGCTTCTGCTATGGAAAGTGACACAATGGGTTGTTTCTTTGAAGCTCATGAAATATCTCCTGACCCAATTTGGAACACATATCCAGATTTTATCTTTCGATCATCTATACTTCCTTCCCAATAATTATCAGTGTACCCAACTAACTCAAAGTTATCTGATGCAATATATAGACTTCCATGGATTTTGGTGTTGTTCACATACCTTAAAATTCTTTTTCCTACTTGCAAGTGTGTTTCCTTTGGAGTTTCCATAAACCTAGAGATTAGGCTAACTGCATACATGATATCAGGTCTTGTTTTTGTTAGATACATAAGACTTCCAACCATACTTTTATAAAATGTTGGATCCACATTGCTAATGCAATATTCTTTGATTAGTTTCAAACCTGTTGTTGGCTTGCTATTCAACATCCTAAATCTGTTCAAGATATCCCTTGCATACTTGGTTTGAGATATGAAGATACATTCATTTGTTTTTTTAACCTCAATACCAACAAAGTATCTCAATAAGCCCATATATATGATTTTAAATTCTTTCTTCATTGTTTTTCTGAATTCTTCTATGGACAAATTGATATTTCCTGTAAAAATAAGATCATCTACATATACGCAAATAATTAGAATTTCACCTTGATCATTGATTTTGATGTAAAGTGTTGGATCACTGTTGCTTTTACTAAAACCAATGCTCAACAAGTATGATTCAATGTAGTTATACCAAGCCCTGGGTGCTTCCTTGAGCCCATACAATGTGTTCTTCAACCTATACACTTTCTTCTCAAGTCCCGGAGTTTCAAAACCAGGGGGTTTTTGAACATATACTTCTTCCTTTAACACTCCATTGACAAATGATGATTTTACATCCATCCGATGGAATTTCCATTTGTGTTGAGTTGTTATTTCCAAGACAACTCATATTGTTTCCATCCTTTCTACAGGAGCTTGAATGGTTTCATTATAATCTCTTCCATGTTGTTTATACCCTTTGACTACAATTCGTTCTTTGTGTTTTTCAATTCTCCCTTCTACATGATTCTTTGTTTTATAAACCCACTTGACACCAATAACTTATTTTCCTGCTGGAAAGTTTGCTAGCTCTCATGTCTCATTTTTCTCAATTGCTTGCATTTCTTCATCCATGGCATCACACCATTTTCTTTATTTTACCACATCTTCAAAATAAATAGGATCAAATTAAGAAAATAAAGAAAAAATCGCCAATTCATTATCATCATCTTCATACCTGGATGTCTCATATATATCCTTCAAGTTTCTTGCTTCTCTTGAGTTATCATCACCATAATACCTTGAAGATGATGGATTGGTTCTTCCTTTTGTGCTAGGAGTTCCTGCTGGAGGATTTGCCTAAGGGGAAACTTGGGAACTTGTCGATGGAGGTGTCACTTGGGTGACACCTTGTGCTTCATGTTGAATGCCAATGCTTTGAGGTATCACTCTGGAAATAACTTTTGTTCCATTTCATAAGTCCATAGGAGGTATTGTTGCCCCAACGTCTTGTGTTGTTCCTTGATGATTATTCCATGCTTCATCTTCAAGAAAGATCACATCTCTACTTATTGTTAATTACTTTGTTTCAGGATTGTATAGTTTGTATGCCTTTCACTATTCACTATATCCAATAAAAATACATTTTCTCCTTTATCAGCCAATTTTTGTCTTCTTTCTTTGGGTATATGTGCAAATGTCACACAAACTCTCAAGTGTTCAACACTTCGTTTTTTCTCACTCCATCCCTCTTGTGGAATCATGTTACGAACACTTTTTGTGGGACATCTATTCAACAAAAAAATTGTAGTTGCTACTACTTCACCCAATAATTCATTTGAAAATCCTTTATCCTTCAACATTCTCCTAGCCATTTCCTGATTGGTTCTATTTTTCCTTTTTGCCACATCATTTTGTTGTGGTGTATACCTTGTTGTAAATTGTTTCTTGATTCCATNTTGTGTTGTTCCTTGATGATTATTCCATGCTTCATCTTCAAGAAAGATCACATCTCTACTTATTGTTAATTACTTTGTTTCAGGATTGTATAGTTTGTATGCCTTTCACTATTCACTATATCCAATAAAAATACATTTTCTCCTTTATCAGCCAATTTTTGTCTTCTTTCTTTGGGTATATGTGCAAATGTCACACAAACTCTCAAGTGTTCAACACTTCGTTTTTTCTCACTCCATCCCTCTTGTGGAATCATGTTACGAACACTTTTTGTGGGACATCTATTCAACAAAAAAATTGTAGTTGCTACTACTTCACCCAATAATTCATTTGAAAATCCTTTATCCTTCAACATTCTCCTAGCCATTTCCTGATTGGTTCTATTTTTCCTTTTTGCCACATCATTTTGTTGTGGTGTATACCTTGTTGTAAATTGTTTCTTGATTCCATCTTCTTTGCAAAAATTTAGAAATTCATTTGATATGTATTCTCCTCCTATGTCTATCCTTAGGACATTTGTATAGTGCCCACTTTGTTTTTCAGCTAGGGCCTTGAATTGCTTGAAGATCTCAAAAGCCTCAGATTTATGTTTTAGAAAATAGACACATGTTTTTCTGCTGAAATCATCTATGAATGTTATAAAATACTGACTTTTTCCAAGAGAGGGGGTTTGTATAGGACAACACAAATCTAAATAAAACAACTCAAGCAATGTTCTTTCTGTTAAAACCCTAAATTGAACCAGACATGCATACCTGGCATTAGGCCATCTAACTTGCTATCTTTTTCAAGACATCACTCAAAAACCTCCTCTAAAAATAATTGTTTTGAAGGTATACATGCCTTGCACCATTACTTCTCACGTACAGATGCCTGCTACCCCACTACAGCCCGCGTACACTCACAGAATATTGAAAAAAATGAAAATTGCATAGGATACTGGTTTCTAGGCCATTACTTAACCGTTTGACCACCCATATCCAGTGACCCCAACCGTTACTATCTCTTTTGGCCTATAAAATAAGGGGTTGGGGTCCCATTTCAAAAGTAAGGCACGAGAGCATAGAAACTCTACCCATTTATGTATTCCCCCTTTGCCTCAATATTCGGCAACCACATTGTGAGTTTGAGCCAGAATTCCCTTTTTCTCCAATGCAAGCCCTTGCCATTCCCCTAGAGAGAACTGAAGAGGAGAAGGAGATGTGGAAGGAGTTGTTGCATTGTGAGGAGGATCCTAGGACCGAGTTCGAGGAGCAGTGTTGATCTCATATTGTAAGTGACTTTTGTGAGATTAATATAAAGAAGTACTTTTTCCATCCCTCCAAATGACATCTTAAACTTATATGATTTTTTTACATTTCTTATTTATGATGTCTAACCCACTAATCCATATGTAGAATGCATGCTTGTAGTCTCTTGTTTGTCTTTTAGTGAATGTAGGTCAGCCTTGGGAGGATACTTGCAGTCAGGAAACAACTAAGCACAAAGGGATCGACATTGGACACGACGTTTAAGGTATGCCTACCAAATCCGTATACCTTGTCTTTTATGTATGATTGTGGGGTAATGTCGGGACAGTTGATAAAAAGTAGGAGACTTTAGACGGTTATCTCTACCTACATTTTAGAACCCTGATGTAGTCCGTAAAGGAGTTTTTCCTCTATAGCAGAATTGGTGACCATACTCTTGGTTTTCCTGGTGTAGTCGTTAGGATTGGCCTCAAACTTTGGGATGTCCGAAGGAAACTTGGTCTGCATAGGAGGCCAACACAGATCATGACAGATTGGGTCGTTTAATAACCTTGTCAAGTCTGGCAAGTGCAGAGCTGCCAGAAATGGTAATTTGGGTTGTTGATTATAACCAGGGAAAAAGGAGCCTGTAGTTTGGCTGGCACCAGGTTGCCAGGAAAAGTTGGGTTGTTGGCCAGGGTTCTACTAATAACCATGGTCATGAATAGCATATGGATTTTGCGCTTGTTGATACGTCATTGGTTGACTCCTGTAATAGGACATAAAGGGTTTGGCTTCCATCACATTCCAAGGATTTTTGGAAGGGTTGCCCCCTGTAGATCCGATGAGCATAGGTGTTGAGCCTTTCCCGGGGTTCCATTAGATATGGAAGGGGTTGCCCCCAGTTGAAAAAATTGATAAGGGAATTGATCCCTGCCACAGATTCCAAGGTCCTTGTGGGGAAGGAATTTCTAAGTTTTCCCCCTATGTAGGAATAGTACTCTGCATAGGATTTTGTTGTCCATAACTGAGGTTTCCCCCAACCGAGATGGAAGCTGAAGAGAAAGCGTTGTTACCAAATGCGTTGAACAAAGTGAATGGTGTTGAACCTACCAAAATTCTATAAGGAAGGCATTGACTACCTGCTCCAAACGAACTATAGTTTACGTTTGGCCCAGCGGAATGTTGGTGAGCACCACTGAGCGAAGGGGATGAAAGAGATATATGACCCCCTCCATAAGAGAAATAGTTATAGGGTGACGAAGTGCCCCCCATGGATCCTTTCAGAGGAGAGTTGGATCTCCTTGCCCCGAGACCTAAAGTCCATAGTGTGGAGTAAGAAATTGCAGTTCTCATACCGAAGCCAGACATCTCGTATGAGAGCAGAGGGCTTGTTGCACTCTGGGTGAAAGGAGTAGTGATCGCCGCCATACAAGGAATCATACCATTTCCTGAGGTAGAGGCAATCGAGACCATAGTGGCCCGGACCGACGATGGTTGGTTAGGAGGCAGAACACCCCCTGTAGTGACAGTTGTAGAGGAAATATGAGTATTCCCTGAAGAAGTAGCAACATTTGTTTCCATCGTTGCTTGTGACACTATCTGACACTCGTAAGTTCTAACCTGTATGATGATGGGCACTGATAGATAAGTGATTGGAGGTTTATACGGACCAAGAGCTTCCTCTCCGAGGTAAAAAATGATTGGTTCCTCTGGAATCAAATGTCTATCATCCTTGATCTGACTCCCGCATAGGAGTTAGATTTGGTTCTTGAGCCTAATTGGGCTCAAGATTCCCTCGCTGATACTAATTATTTAGACTTAGTATTTCCCTCAGATGAGGCGATTATTGAGGCAATGACTAATCTAGACAGACCCTGGGATGATCTTCATTAAAGATCTTACTTCCTCCCAAAGTTAAGAAGAATTGAAGCAGGTGAATTCACTCTAACTATGACTGGAGATGAGGCTTTTCCTATCAGTCCTTTGGCTACGCACATTATTTATGCTGAAGGAAATATGGAAACTGTTGCTTAAACGGTACCTATCGATATCTCCAGAATCCTTGGTGTCGTGGAGAATATCTTCATCGGAGCGGACTGCTCCCCCGCAAAGATTCGAATCTACATAGATTTATTTAAATAATTCTGCGACGTGTTTGCCTAGTCTTACGAGGAAATTCCATACATAGATCCAAGAATCGTCGAACATGAAATCACGACATATCCTAATGCTAAACTGGTCCAGCAGAAGATTCTTCTAGTCAATCTTAGGAAAGCAACAACTATTAAGGCTGAAGTAGAGAAACTAATCCAATTTGGTTTCATCTACCCCATCCAATTGACTCAATGGGTGTCAAATCATGTTCTAGTCAACAAAAAATAGGGTACGATTGACATATGTATGGACTTCTGTGATTTGAACAAGGCCTGTCCAAAGGACAGTTTCCCTATGCCATTTATTGACCAGATAGTCGATGAATGCGCAGATTGTGAAGCCTTTTATTTAATGGATGGTTTTTCGAGATACAATTAGATACAAATCAAGCTCGAAGACCAACACAAAACCTCTTTCATCTATCCATGGGGTACATTCGCTTATCCAAATATTCCTTTTGGTTTGAAAAATGCTAGAGATACGTTTCAGTGGGCCATGTCTTTTTCTTTCCACGATCTCAAACACATAGTAGAGGCTTATCTCGATGATTTAGCATCATTATCTCACAAGAGAGTTGATCATCCTGCACACCTCTGACTTATCTTTGAGCGATGTCGCTACTACCAGATCTGCTTGAATCCAAACAAATGCATCTTTTGCGTAACATCGCATCATCTGTTAGGTTTCATAGTTTCAACAACAGGGATCATGGTCAATCCTATAAAGGTTGAGGCGATAGTTCAGTTTCCTCCCTCATGCACATTCCCTCAGCTTCAAATTCTACACGGAAAAACAAACTTTTTACAGCGTTTCATCGTGAACTATGCCGAGATCATGAAGGGTTTTATGCATTTACTAAATAAGGAAGATCATTTTCATTGGGACGAAACCACTCAACACTTTTTCAAAGCATTGAAACCCGCCCTCACATCTACCCCTCTGCTGTGGCCACCCAATTATAATAAATATTTCTTATTGTACTTGGCTGCTGCGGAATCGACCATCGGTATGGTCTTGGTTTAGGAGGATGATTTTCTCTCAGAATATGTGATTTATCACCTGAGTCGAGGCTTGTTTGGACCGGAACTCAATTATTCCCACATTGAAAAACTTGCGTTGGCAGTAGTTCATGCTGTCCAACAGTTCCGTCATTACATCTTGTTTCGTAAGACCACCGTCATTGTCATTGTGAATCTATTTCAATACGTGTTGACATGACATGTGATAAGTGGAAATATCAGTAGATGGATAGTTATCCTCCAGGAATTCAACTTGGATTTTGTCTCAACGAAATACAAAAAGTCGTTGGTCTTTGCGGAACTCATCTCAGAACTTTCATTCGAATTAGGAGATGTTATACCCGAGTCACCTATCAAAGGAGAAATGTTTTTGATCGCATATTCAGACCCCTGGTACGAAAATATACTAGTCTATATCTATACTTTGAAGTTCCCTACCTCTTCTTGTCATGATGAGCATTTTTGTATACGCCATTAGGCAAAAAACTATCTCATACTCGAGGACACTCTGTATCGTTGAGGTGTAGATTACATCCTTCGTCGGTGTCTCACTCATGACAAAGCAGAAATCGTGCTTAATGATTGCCACACTGGAGCATGTGGCCATCATTTGTCTGGGTTGGAAACAACCCAAAAGATTCTACGAGCCAGTTACTTTTGGCCGACATTAATCAAAGATTGTATTGAATCGGTCAAGAAGTGCCAACCATGTCAGATCTTCTCTCAGAATATGAGGGCACACCCCTCTCCCATGTTTCCCTTCATCACAGTTGGTCCCTTCACCAAGTGGGGGATTGATTAAACTACATGCAACCCCCCTTCCACAAGGGGGCACCTTTATATCATCGTAGCGATAGACTACTTCATGAAGTGGGTCGAGGCTATGCCAACATTTAAAGATGATGGTGAGACAACAACTCTCTTTTTGTTTAACCGGATAATAGCAAGGTTAGACATCCTGAGAAAGATTGTCACTGACCATGGCAGTCACTTTCAGAACAAAATGATGTCCAATTTAACATAAAATCTTGGGTCGAGGCAAGAACATTCATCACCCTACTACCCACAAGCAGATGGTTAGGTGGAGGCTGTGAATAAATCCCTTAAGACTATTTTACAGCGAACGATCAATTTGGTTAGGTCAAATTGTCATTTGATGTTGTATTCAACATTATGGGCCTATTGAACATTTGTTAAGACTGAAACCAAATTCTCACCTTTTCAACTCGTTTATGGGCTAGAAGCAGTCTTGCCTATAGAGTGTCACATCCCCTCTCTAAAGTTGGCAGTACAGTTGTTTCCAGACACTTCACCACTTGAAGAGCGTTTATTATATCTTGAGTAGCTCGATGAGCAGCATCGGGATGCAACCTTGGCTAACAAGGCCCACAAGAAAAAATTCAAGTGTCAGTATGATCGGTCCATCCATCCTCAGATTTTCTTTGAAAGAGACCTTGTCCTAGTCTATGACCAAGATAAGGAACCCTGTGGGAAGGCAAGTTCAAACCCATGTGGTTCGGACCTTACATCGTGAAGGAGGTTCTAAATAAGGGTGCTTATCATCTGCTAGACTTTGAGGGAAATGCTTTGGTGGAGCCTAGAAATGTGCTCTACCTTAAGAAGTATTACTCGTAGGTGGGTCACCTTGGGTGACTTATTGTAACATATGTATAGTCTTATACATTTTCTTTCTAGTTTTTGTCTTTTTGGCTTTATGGACGTGTCATTTTTTATGTCATATTTTTCACTATGGAAGATGTCAAGTGAATCAAAGGTGTTCATTGGGTTTGTGGATGACACTAGCTAACACACTCAAAGGATTTCTTCCGCAGCTTGGGTGATTTCCACACCTCAGGACCAGTTGTTATCTTCAAAAGGTATCTGTTTAGGTGACGCCACAGACAATGTCGTCGAATACAATGCAGTTTTAGAGTTGCTTCGTGACACTTTGTTGCATGGTATCTCTCACCTCTGGGTCTACTTAGATGCTCAGCTAGTTGTGTCTCATTTAATTGGGGTTTACCATGTTTACAATCCTATACTACACCAACAGTTCTTGAGGGTACATCTCTTATAATGAAGCTTTGATTACATTACGTATATCCATGTTCCTAGGAGATTGAATCAAATCATAGATACTCTAGATAATCATGTATTAGATTGGCATATTGCACACATGTAAGAAAACACACACACACATGTAAATACATTTGTAAAAATAGATGTAATCCATAAGAAATAAAAAGATGTAAATATTCATATATATATATCAAAATATCATAGTACAAGGGTGGGCGCAAGAACCTCAAAAATATGTTCAGTAAGAGTCACAAGGTTTATGCCCTAAAAAATATACAAAAAGTGCTCTCGGCATGTAAGTAGTCTAGCCTAGATAAGGGAGGGGCATGTTGGCCCTTCCGTAGTAAACAATTGCGTTTGCTAAATGCTAGAAGAGTTGGACCCAAGTCCATGGCACCCTAACTACATAAGGTTGCATCAATGGTGGGAGATCCTTGATCTCTGCCATAGGGACTATACGAGTAAGCATGGTAAGGTTCCACTCTACCCGTCTCAATACTCTCTCAACCTCTCGGGCTGGAGAACCCCCTATTGTTGCTACTGTTTTGGCGGCTCCAGCTGGTCCTGCCTTTGGTCGAGGACTCCACCTAGTCCTCGAGAATTCTACTAGATGCACTGGTCCCACATCTGTACATAAAATATATGCAAGTGTCAGATACTCTAGTATATAAAAAAAATGATATATATAAAAGGAAATAAAAATTAATTAACTTTGAAAATCAAACTTACCCATCTCTCCTCTCTCCTCTCCAGGAGGTACATGCATGTCAGGATCTCTAGAAAAAATTATACCATCATAGGGGTAGTCCTATATTTTCGGAATCTACCGTGACCACCAATGAAAAAACTTGTCATCAAAGGCCTTGATGGTCCTCCCTCCACCCTATCATGGCAATAATGCCACCCATATGCATAGCACTAGGAGAGATGCCTCGTGCTCTCGTATAGTCTCTCGAGGACTGAGACTGGGTACCCTCTCGAACAAAAAGGAGCACAAAAAGGTCCCAAACCTGAAGTTACAGTGCTCTCATATCCGACACTCTATTATATATCTCTTCATGAAATCCATCATGGTGGTACTCTATTTGAAAATCTGTGCAATTAAGAACTATATTGCACAATGCATGTGCACCTGGGAAGCTTGATGCAAAGTTGCAAATCCAGTGATTTGCCTAATGAGTAGAACTATCAATTTGATTGATAGGTTGTTGATCTTATGTATAGGCACCTGAGAACCTACTTTATTAGTACCAGCCTCACAATGAAGTTCAATCAATTGCTCAATTTGTGAGGCACTGAGGGGAAAGTGCGCAAATTGAATGGATTCCCTCTCCTTGAGAGACCATTCAGGAAGTAAATTTCCTTAGTTTTTGGAGTCAATGATTGCCCCTCAAGCATAAATGCCTATGTGTCAGGATGCCAATAATCTATCAAAGAATTTAGCAACCTGGGTTGTGCCCTCATAAACGGACACTGGAATAACTTTAGCAACTCGCATTGTGATAAAACAACAATAGCAGTAGGGTCTTCGGAGACCAAAAAATAAATTTCCTCATGCTCCCTCTCTCTCCAATGAACATACATCCTACAAAATGACAAATGTATGGAGACTTAACTCTTGCAATTTTCATTTTTTTCACTTATTTGAGGGTGCACGCAGGATGTCTTGGGGAAAGGCGCATGTGCAGGCAGGAAAATCATCTTAGGCCACACATACATGTGGGTTGTTCTTGGATAGCCCGCGTACATGCAAGTCCAACCTTTTTAAAGTTCAACGCCCCCACAAAACACAAAAAAAAATGCAAAAATGAAAGATGGAAATGCAAGAGAGGTTATTGTGTACTTACTTGGTCCAAGCGGAAGTTCGTTTCGTCCACAGAAGCTCCCAGAATAAACTGTTTTGGCAAAGGGCTATTTTTTGACTTTTGGTCAATTCTCAATTTACAATGGTGATAATGAGCTTCCAACATTCTATTTATATAATTTTGCCCCCTTTTGTCATTTTTTGGACACTTTTATCATTTTTTCTAGCTTGAAAATCATTTACTATGGTTCTTGAGTTTCTCGGGGGTGATTACGATAAGTGTTACTTTCGGTATTTGGGAAGTTTTTTGAGAGTTGGGTCAGTTTTAAAGGTCTTTTGGTGAAAAGTCATTTTTTTTCAACTTTCTGCATGTAAGACAGGATTCCACCTCCACTTGTTGCACCTCGTTGTCTTTTTCTCCTTGCCATAGGATCGATCCCAACGAATTGTGACACAGAACCCTCATTCTTTCTCTAGAAGTGTCGTAATTTAGTGGTAGAGCCTACCTTCACATGGATGCCCTAGGTAGATCCTGGTTGCATTTTGGTGTCCATGCCATCACTAATGACTATAGGCTCGAGAGTCCTTATTAGTTTTTCCTGATTACAAGTTCGATCCTCATTTGCATGATTCATCATCACTCTTGACCTCATCCTTCGGACTCCCAAAACACAATGGGTCTTCTTTTAATCCCTTTTCAGACCCTCTAAACATGAAAATATTGTTGAGCAATCTTGTTTCCCTTCACGCTCACTAAAATTAAATTTGAAGGCACGTCTGTTTGACAGTAGTTTACCCCTTTTTCGGTCTGGATGATCAAAAGTACGAACACAGGTATACTCCAGGAGCCTTGGTTCTCTAGAAGAGTACTCTCATGTATAATTTTAACCCTTTTTCAGGCTTGAGGGACTAAATCTACGAAAAATAAATGCCCACGGAGTCCATAGTTAAGCTCATTTCAGACTCCCTAAAATTGAAAACATCGTCTGGTGAGCTTGTTTCTTCACACTCATTAAATTGGTCAAGAAGAACATCCCTCAATGGAGTCCATAGTTAAGCTCTTTTCAGACTCCTTAAAAATGAAAATATTGTCGAGTGATCTTGTCTTGGAAACACTCATTAAAATGGCTTTGAATAGACATATGTTTGGTGCTAGTTTACCCCTTTTTCGAACCGACTAGACTACGTTTGAAAAAGGTACCCCAGTGGAGTCTCCTTTTATGCTTTTTCAGACTCCCTAAAAATAAAAAACCACCGAACTTACCTTCTTTGGGCTCATTAAAAATACATCGAAAGATGTTATCATTGTGTCTTATTAATCGCATTTGCATTCTTGTGTATTTGGCCTAATGTCGGCTCAATGTTTCTCTCAATTGAACCATCTGAAGCATGCCTTATATGCAAGCCTTGTAGCACTTTGCCTCTACATCTTGACACCTTGACCCATGGAGGATTTTTCTGAGTGTCATTTTCCTGCATATGTCCCCTTTCTCTGAGCATCAGTGTGTTCCTTTCACTTAGAACTAGTATGTATGCGACACTCATTCCTCGTTTGTAATGTATCATTCTTTCATTCTTTTTAAAACTTTCCAAGATTATTGAAAAAGAAAAAAAAATCAAATACACCCCAAAAAGAGGAAGGGAAAAGTATTTTCTTTTTGTTGACAGCACAATGAGTCACCCTTGGACAAAGCACATCCTTCTGTTTGTTCATCAAGCTCTGGGATTCAATATGACCTTAGGAAGATGTTCTCGCTACATAGAGTTGTGTCCTCCTCCATTTGGTTACCCTTCCAAACATATGGAGAGTTCGCATTACCTCTTGCACCGTGAACTTATGTCAATGCCATGATGCCTCAGTCTCATATTTTATCGTGCTTTTGTCCAAGGGAAGTCTTACTAAACTTTAGTCATCTCTTTTGCAGTTTGTCTCTTTTCCTCATGCCCAACCACCCCGAAAGGCCAATCAAGTCCTTGTTTGAAATCAATGAAGTTCTCTGCACTGATCACCAAGATCCTCTTGTCTATTCCAGATGAGCCATCAAAGACCTCTAGGTAGTGAAGTCGTACAATGATATTACACTCCTACCTGAGTTTTGAATATTTTGAAGTTGTTGCTTGAGCTCTGAAGACCTCATCTCCAACCATCAGGCGTCGTTGGCTTCTTGAAGATGGATATCATACATGTATATATTTTTGATTTTGAGATATAGATCCGTTGTGTACTACTCATGGATACACGTTATATAGTTATATGACATGGATATGCATTGTATTTGATTGGCAGCCATGATTTTATTTAATCCCGAGCATGGGTATGCCCGCCTCGGTGAGATAAATTGTTATTTTTGCAGATGACACCTCCTGAACTCTGGTCCCTGGGCTCACTCGTTTCATACATTGGTGAATATTTGTAATGTATTTAAGCCATCAGATGCTCTTTTGACCTCACGGATATCCTTCCAACATGCCAAAGACATCACGCATGTCGAGGCACCCTCATCGACCACCGTGCGAAAAATGTTCTGAGTAAAAGTTTTCGTGGTGTAAGCCACTACTATCTGAAACTCTACGTGGTAAGAAAGACGAGGTTTTAAGTCATTCGTATCAAGCATGATCGCTCCTGGATTACAAGTCTCAGCAGGTTCTAAGGCAGCTAACAGAGCCTTTCTCTGGGAAGGGAAACTCTGGAGGACTTCCAAAGCAGACATTGCACAAGGGGTTTGTGACAAATCCTCCACCATAGAGTAGTTCTGGTCGGCCCTTGTGTTTGGGTTGTGGGAATATTTATTGAACGCTCCTTTTGGGATGTGTGTCATTGTTTCGTCCAATGTCTTCTCAATCTAGAGAGGAATATGTGGGTTTTCTGCTTCTTTACCCTTCTCAGAGGTGTTTGGCATTTCGTAGTCGCGTGTCCTAGTTGTTATGTCAATGCTACCTTTCATCATGTACACATTTGCAGATGAAGGATTACTCAAAGAAGGAGGGGGTCCCTGATTGCCCCCTTTTGCGCTCGAAGAGGATTGAGTTAGACTTTGACCATGTGGAAATGGGTTCGTTAACACGACATGTTGCTGCTATGCTAATAACTTCTGGGCTTTCGCAAGCCGAGGGCACTGGTGAGTCGGGTGGTCTTCCTTGCAAATATTACATGGATACTTCAACTTTTTCTATTCATTTTTCCCCCTCTAGCATTATCGGTAGGTTTCTTATGCCCCTTACCCTTATTTCTTTGTTTCTTCTTTCTGTCTAGCTACTAGGTGGCCTTCATGTTTGTCGATGACACACTGTGTACATCCGAATTTTGGGTAGGGGTAGCAGTCGAACCTGTTGTTTGGCTGTTGTTTGGCTGGCCGCTGTCTGCTGTATAGACAATTGTTGCAATTGATTTGACAGCTGATCAGCGAGATTTTTTTGTGCTGAACCAACAATACCATTGGCATGTGGTCCAGACCTCTGTCTGGTCTTGTCAAGTATTGACCTTGGTTCATCTGGAAAAACTTGGTAAAGTAAACTAGACTGAGAATAAGTCAGTTCTAGTTGTTGGGCTCTCATTATCTCATCTTCCTCTGAAAACACCCCCGGCATTGCGACATCTTTGGAAAACTGGGGTACCAAAGACTTAAGGAACCACTCAAGAAGGAATGCTGGTGGGACTGGAACTTTCATCAAACTCTTATGGAATATCCATTCTCGGATGTGATCAGAGATATGGTCCTCTTTTGTCTTCTCAAAGTTGGCGAGCAATTCGGTTCCAACGTCGTATCTCACAGGTAATTGGAAATGGTTTAAGAAATACATTACCGATTCATCAAAGGAAGAGTATCTTGAGCGGTCAAACTCAATGTACCATTTCGCATCACTCCTGATGAGAGTGAGTTGAAAAAAATCCAACTAGATGGAGTTGTCTCTCAATGAGTTGGACGAGCACCATAAATGGAAGGTAGTGACATGATCGCCTAGATCTTCGTTAGGCTTGGCCTCAAACTTTGGGATGTCCGAAGGAAACTTGGTCGGCATAGGAGGCCAACATGGATCATGACAGGTGGGGTCATTTAATAACCTTTTCAATTCTGGCAAGTGCGGAGTTTCCAGAAACGATAATTTGGGTTGTTGATTATAACCAGGGAAAAAGGAGCCAGGAGTTTGGCTGGCACTAGGTTGCCAGGAAAAGTTGGGTTTTTGGCCAAAGTTCTGGTAATAACCATGGTCATTACCAGTGTACAGATTATGTGCTTGTTGAGATGTCATTGGCTGACTCCTGTAATAGGACGTAAAGGGTTGGGATTACGTCGCATTCCAAGGATTTTTGGAAGGGGTTCCCCCTGCCGATCCGATAGGAATAGGTGCTGAGATTTTCCCGAGGTTCCATTAGCTATGGAAGGGGTTTCCCTCGGTCAACATCCTTGATGAGGGAACTGATCCCTGCCACGGATTCCAAGGTCCTTGTGAGGAAGGAATTCCTAAGTTTCCCCCCTGTGCAGGAATAGTACCCTGCATAGGATTTTGTTGTCCATAACCGAGGTTTCCCCCGGCTGAGACGACAGCTGACGAGAAAGAGTTGTTACCAAACATGCCGAACAAAGAGAACAGTGTTGAACCTACCAGCATGATATAAGGAATTCCTTGTTAAGAACCAAACATCAATATAACATAGAAAAACCTCA
>SNQJ01S0033030.1:24749-40813 GCA_010110895.2 Picea sitchensis
CTCCTCACCTTTGCCACTTTCTTTTTCCATGCATCAAGATTTGCAATATCTGTCGCATCCGGCTTAGGAACATCTGTGTCAATGTAACCCTTCAAGCCATTGTCTTTGAGCACTGCCTCCATCCTGTCCTTCCAAGCAATGTAAGTTAGAGCTTCCCTCAAGTGCATACTCCAACCTCAAGCCATTTAAATACATTTCGATCTTGAATCAAGTGTCGCACCAAGATAATCTTGCAAATTTGAATGTTATCCAACCCCAAACTCAACTCCTGCACTTTCCTCTTGCCCTGGGAGGTTCGCACCCCACCTGAGAGCAACCTAAGGGAAGTTAGCACCCTGCCTGTGTGTAGTCTGCGAACTTACCTGGGAAGTTCGCACCCTGCTCCACTGTAGCCTACGAGAATGATCAAGAAGTTCGCACCCTGCTCCACTGTTAGGCTGAGGGAAGTTTGCACCCTGCTAGTGTATTTGCCTACGAGAATGCCAATGAAGTTCACACCCTGCCTTTGTCTAGGGTGAAAGAATTATTGTTATTGAAAACATCGTACCTGTGAGAATGCTAGAGACGGGACCTACGAGAATGCAATTATGTTCGCACCTCACTTCCGTAGCTTCATGGCCTCCATGGCTTTGATACTATGTAGAAATTTCGATACAAATTAATGTATTCCTACGATTCTCCTGATCTAACAATTTCTGCCACTTGTTAAATACAGAATTGCTTCTACTATTATTATTGTGGAATCAATTAAACCATGATCACAACCACAATTCACAAAGTGAAATATCAATAACACACAACACAAAAGTCTTACCGTGAAAGCGTAAAGCTAAAAACCCCACTATCATATATTATGTATATCATGAATCATGAAACAATCTCATACAAAACTCTAATCCAAGAGCTCTCAGTACAATAAAATCATCTCATACTGTCATACACAAATCAGCAAATACCTATGCCAATTTTCATGTCCAGACAACCTGCCTCCTCTGCACAATCTCTGCAATCCGAATTCTCACAATGAATCGAATGAATACAATTGCCTTGTTTGCACATGATCATAAGCATATTCACTGCATGTGTGAACAAATCACAACTGATAGCCAAACTATCCCTTTCACCTGTTATCTCAACTGGATCTCCATTGGAACTGACATGCATGTAGTTAACCATGGTGAATCTTTAGTTGCATGTGAGTTCATTGATTAACTGAACTCTCACTAGTGCATGTTTAGTTACAACTAGTACAACTGATATTAACTCACTTAACTACAATTATAATTTTGTTACAAGTCCAAATCACTCAGTTATGAATGAGATAATAGATTAATATTTATTGTCTAATTTAATTAAGGGAAAAGTAAATTAGACACATGTTTCTTGTTGACTTTTCAACAGTTTCATCCTTGAGGCCTTGCCATAGAAACACCTCAAGGTTTAACCCTCATGTCCTTAGTCTTATTATTATCACTTGATCCTTTAGCTCTGGCATCCTCCTTTTGACTCCATATGCCCTAGGAACACACTGATCTAAGCCCTAGTGTGATCTCAAAACAACTTATAATACTTTGAACAAACCCTAACTTTACTAACCCTAGCCTAAGACTAATCTTCTAACCCTATTTGTTGTCGTCATATTTTTCTATAAACACCTTTGTGCAACTATAGTTTTACTTTAAGCAATTGAATGGTTGGTTAAGGCATTATCTAATGAAGTGTTAATTTGTTACATTGAATGCCAACTTTCTTTAGCATTTATTGAAGAAGTGACATTGTAACCATTGTTAGTGTACAAACATTGACTTCGTTAATATTTATTACTCAATTGCTTATTATCAAAAATATCATTGATTATATGAAGTAACCAACAAGCAATCTTGCATATGCATCGTTTCATTGTTGCTTTGCCTTGGGCAAGTGATCTTATTGGTTATTACTTCCAGTTATCTTTATTGGCTATAAACCAGACTTTCTGATCAGGTGGTGACTTGTGAGGGGGATTACTATCACTTAGCTTTGCTAAACTTTTGCCTTATCAAAACCCCAGGTCACCGAGGACGTCTCCCTTGGGCCTCACCTCCCTAAATAGAAAGAAACTTCCCATCGAGGTGATAGTGGGTGGGATTGGTTTAGTTAAGCTAGTTTGATCTCTTTTCATCCATCTAGTATCCTAACTACAAACTATGCGATAACATTATGGCATCGTTGTCAGGGAACACTAAGTCAATTTTCCTCAAGACGACACTTTTTGGTAAGCCTTGCCTCTAGAGTCTTTATCTTACAAGCTTACTTGGCGACTCCACTTAGGGTGTTTTCCCCTTATCCTTTGATAATTTCAAGCAAATTATCTGGTGACTCCACTAACCTTTTCCTAGGTGCCACCTTACTCTCAAATCTGTGATATTACTAAGTTATGGGATCATGGCATCATGGGAACAACTGTATCCATCTGTTCATTTCAAAATACTTCAAAGATACTCAACCCATCTTGATACAAAATGTTCAAACAACCTTCCAAGATTTTGGGGCCTCCCAACTCCTCACATCGTAAATTTTCTAGAGTATATAAGCGAGGTATAATCAGGGGGGAGGATGCTCTATTAAAACTGTTTATACTCTCTCTACCATCCTTCCTACAAGATTGGTTCAAGGATTGTTGCAAAGATAGGGGTATATCATCTTTCATACACCTCATCAGTAGGTTTATTGACTTTACCAAACCATGTTTCCAAACGTATGAAGGTTCCCTTCAGAATCTCACAATAGCCTTGGAAGACAGAGGATTCACTACTGAGATTGTAGCAGATCTTAGAAATGCATATCATATTCAACATCAAGAACCCTTTGATGTGAAAGAAGAGATTCATGAAGAACATTGTCAACCCCTTGAAGAGGAGCAAGATTTTTCCCATGATTCAATAGAATGCAGTGAAGATATAACTAGAGAAGTGAATTATGAGGATGAAGCACTAGTAACCTCTCCTCAGTCTGATGAAGCTCTCCAAGATCCTATCCCTCCTGCACAATATGAAGAGAATGAGGTAAGTCATTTTCATTTTCAGTTTTTTGATGATGCCTTATTCTATGATTCACATAGTGAAGAAGAAATGGAACCCTTGGACAAGCTAGATTCTTTATATCTCAAAACTGAAGATATAGAGGAAGATCTTCCACTTGATGAAGTTATCCAAATACTTGAAGCTCCTGCACAAGAAGGATTAAGCAAGGTGAGTTTTTTCCCCTTCCAAATTTTTAATGATTCTTTATCTTATGATGTGGAGAGTAAAGAAGTATTGGATGTTTTAACCCCTTCATGTTATGATGAAGATGATGACTTTGTTGATAATTTTGATGAATTCATACATGTCGGGAAATGTAAATGGGATATGATTGGATATGATGGCGATCCCATTTACGACATTGATGGTCCTTCCCAAAAGTTTCCTTTGCATTTATCACATCAAGTTACTAATAATTTTGACATTTGGCAACAAGAACCTAACTTTATTCGGACACCCAAGGATGACTTGATGCCATGCTCTCCTAATAATTTCCGATCATACCTTGAGGACTTTGTTGACTATCCATCTGAGCACTTACATTTATCCTATGAAGAAAGTTATCAACCTTTGTTCTACTCAGATCTTGATGAAAGAGATGAGGTTACTTCCATGAAACAGGATGCTTGGGATAATGTTAAGAACCAAATATCAATATAGCATAGAAAAACCTCAGAAAAAGTACTCAACACCTTGAAAAGAGATAATTTCAGATAATAATCCTCTTCGATGGGGCAACCTCCTTTTACCCCACTTAAATGTTCAAGTACAAGATGATTCAAAATGAAATTGTCTCCTTGGTATATATAGGAGACTACGAGGTATAATTACAACTAATGGCCTAAAGCCAACATAAATAAAATAACATTACTAATATAATATGCCCCAATTAAGGGGTAATGAGCCAATATTAGGGCTTAAAATTCCCCTCCCCTTGAGATAAGTGTTGTCCGCAACGCTTGAGTAACTCTGGATGCTTCTGTATAAAAGGCTCATCTTCCCAAGTGGAATCTTCAGCTGGTAGTTTCCTCCATTTAATGAGATACTCTGAAATGGATCTATTCCTCATCTGATGAATTCTTGTGTCAGTGATGGTCCTCATCCTCGATGAATTTGTGTCGTTGATGCAGTTTCAGTTCCATGATTTTTCCTTCCTCATCAAGTTATGGCACATAGTTTGAACTGATCTTGTCGCTTCATAACCTTCTTTTTAAGTAATGAAACATGGAACTGGTGTACTCGAAGATGCAGGCAGCCCCACTTTGTATGCCATAGTACCAATATTTTGCAACACCTTATAAGGGCCATAGTACTTTGGTGATAATTTTATTATCCTTCTTGGCTTACTCAGAGGGACATATATTTGTATGATTGTAGTCTTAAAAACAATTCAACTCTTACTTCAAAACTTACTACCACGATGTTGATCCTGCTTTTTTCATGCAATTTTGTGCCATGGTCGTTGTCCTTTAAGATTTGGAGAACTTGTTGTTGATTCATGTGATCTTCCACTGAACCTCTTAGATTTTTCTTTTTTAGAGAAGAAGATGGAAGGAGGGTGGACCCATAAAGTGCCATAATGGTGTCATTTTTGTTGCAATATGAAAGCAGCAATATACCACCATTCGCCAAGGGTAACCATTTGAAACTATTGTGTTTGTTTATCGAGACAAAGAAATGAAGTTATCCTTCCGTGACATTTGTTCACTATCTCAGCCATTCATCAGATGAGGATGATGGGATGAGCTATGAGCCAAATTGAGTACCCAAACAAGAAAATGATTATGTCAAAAATGTCCAAAGGAAGATGGGATCTCTCACACTTTCATAATACTGCTGGGCTGCCATGTGGCTTTTAAACTATCTCCATGAATGTGGTGGAAATTGTACTGGTTTTGAAGGGATGAGAGTGCACAAAAGTGTGTACTTTGGTCAATCTATCAACAATCACCATGATTACACTCTTCCTTTAGACTTTGGTAACTCCCTGATGAAATCCATGGAAACCCTCCTCCCAAAGCAATGAATTGGGATGGATTATGGTTGTAAAGACCTGGGTCTTAATTGTTTCCACCTTATTTTGTTGGCAAACCAAACATTCTCGCACAAACCTTTGAACATCGGGCTTTGGCCATCCCAAAAAATCCTTTCTCAATTTATGCATAGGTTTTTCAAAATCCCTGAAAGTGCCTCCCACGGAGAGGTGTGCACCTAATAGTACCTTTGTTTGAGTTGGGAGTTCTTATACAAATATAAGCAATCTTGTACCATAGTGAACTATTTTTCCATGTAAATGTATCTCGATCATCTGAATCCTCACAGAACCTTTGAATGAGAGTCCACAATTTTTCGCCTTTTCTTCCATTCATCCCTTTGTTTCTGGCTATCCAATCGGGTTGGATGATCGGAATAGCATAGCAATATAGAAATCCCTTAATATCTTCATCCTTTCTGAGAGGTATCTCGCCACAACATTTTGCTTCCCTTTTATAGAGGATTTCAAAATCATAAATCAATATCTTGGTTACCCATATTTGTCGTTCTTCTGAAGATAGATTTTGTTCCAAGAAAGACACACTATCATGATCCGTTTAACTCAAGTGCCTACCTTATTAGGTAAGGACGCCATTCATTCAATGCATGGTATTGCCATCATTTCTTCTCATAAATGGCTTATGTAAGTCTCCTTTCCTGGAGTGGTCGTGACTTTCAAAAGATGTGGGGGCCTCCTTCTGCATTAGGACAACACCCACTCCCATTTCCTAGGCATCACATTCCACACAAAGGTTTTGTGAAGTCTCGAGTGGTCAGATGGAGCTTCTACACAATTCTTAAGTTGTTCAAGTTTTGTTGCCTCTTGAGTCCATGAAATGCATCCTTCTTAGTTAGTGTCATTAAAAGGTGTTTTATTTCTTCCATAGTTCAACAAACTAGTAGTAACTTATCAAACCCAAAATCCTCTAAGATTCTTCAATGTTTAGAATCGGCTACCCATCATGGTTTTAATTTTATTAGGGCCTACCTGACACCTTCTATGAGATACAATATGACCCAAATATTTTACCTCCTTTGCTCCAAAGAAACATTTTATGGTTACATATAGTTGTTGCTCCTTTAGTAGTTGTGGCACCTTGTCAACATGTCACACATGATCCCTCCCAAGACTTGCTATAGATTAGTATATCATCAAAAATACAACACAAATTTTCAAAGGAAGGGCTTGAAATGGAATTCACCAACCCTTGGAATGTGGAAGGTGCATTTGTATACAAAAGGCATGTGACCAAAAATTCATAATGGCCTTCTATGAGTTCAGAATGTTGTTTTTGGGATCTTCCTTCATTCTGATATGATGATACCCTCTAAATGGAGATTCAATTTTGTGAAATAAATGTTCATGTAGTTCATCTAACAATTCATCAATGATGAATGGAAACTTATCTTTGGCATATTTTGTTGAGATCTCTATAACTGGACACATACCATGAGTTATCTTTCTTGGAATACCATTACCACCGGTGCAAAAGTAAGAACTTTATTAGGTTGAATGATCACAACCTCTAACATTTCTTCAACCACTTCACTCTTCTCAAGCGAAGGGCATCTCTGGGAGGGCCCGATGTTAGGAGGAACACTCTCAGAATTAGGTGAATTTCATGATCATGATTTCTCAGAGTGGGTGGAAGACCTTTGGGAATATCTTCAAATGCTTTGGAATGCTTATCAATGATCCTTGAGATCTTTGAGGAATAGATGGCTTAGATGTTTGGAAATCTAGTGAGAACAGGCAATAATGCCTTGATGCCCCTTTTTCAATAATTTTTCATGCCATTAGAGCTATCACTCCTACCGAGTTTCAGATACCTCTTTTTAACTCAATTTCTATTTTCCTTCCAATGAAAATTTCATGAAAAGTTCTTGAAAATTAAAATCCATCGTTCTTAACGATTGTAAACTATCGATTCCTAAGACAACATCTGCACCACCCATGGGTATAGAAATCATTAGACTATTCATTACATATTCCCCATAGTAAGATTGATATTATTGCATTTTCAATTGATAGTTCCTCCATCTAATCATTACTTGAAACTCGTGCCTATATACAAAGCAATTGGAGATCTTGCCAATTTATAAAGGAATGAAATTATGAGTACCGCCAATCAATTAGACTATTACCTTTTTTTGATGTATCCTCGATCTTAAGGGTTTGAGGAGTGCTAATTCTACCCAATGCATTACACGACATCGTCGGAGTCAACTCTTTTAATTTTAAAATTGCTTCTACATTTTCATCTTGAGATGGTTCTGTTCTTCTCTTGTTCTTCTTCCTCGTCACAATCTATATAGAATAATTTCTTTTCTCACCACACTTATGTCCCTTACTGCATTCTGATGTCACAATTAAAGCATAAACCTTTGCTTTTCTTTTCCTCCAATTGTTGAGGTCAACCTTGTATTTGAGGTGTTTGAAGAAGGAGCACGCTTCTATAGATGTTAGGATTGGTCCCTTCTAGCAGTCATAGCCATATTTTTACTTAAAACATTTCTTTACACCTTAAATTCATTCTCCAATGATTTGGAGAATGCATTTATGGTGGTGAGAAATGTTGAAAGTTATCCTTAAAGTTCCTATGAATACATCAATCAAGTGCTCATCTCGAAAATCTACACTATATTCGATCTTTGAATTTCTCAATGTTCTGGTAATCGAACCCTTTTGCTTGAGTTTTTTCAATTGGCTAAAGAAGGTTTTTTCTCCTTGTATCCTCATAGTGCTATCATTTCTTTCCGTGAAAATTGTCCAAGTAAAAAGTGATTTGCGAGAACAAAGCCACAATGCATACCATACAAATTGATTAGGTTCTATGAGCAAAGAAGCAATTCACCTTTTGTGTAATATGTGGCACATTATAAAGATCAAAGCACTGTCTAACCAAGTATCCATGTGTTTGGTTCCTTGCCATCAAACTTCCCTATATCAATCTTAGGAACATGGCTGGTCTTCAAACCAAAGTTGGAGTTTCTCCATTCTTGATTCACCTTCCTTGTGTCCTCACTACGAATTTCCTATGGATGCATTTTCACTGTGTGTCTTCTCCTGTTACTTAAATTTTTCAATACCTCCATAGATCTCCCCTTTTAAACCCTCCATCATCTCTCTCAGAAGTTCATATTTTGTTACTATATTCTTTTGTAAATCATTTATTTCAATGATTTCTTTCACCTTCATCAAGAGTCCAAGTAGGATTTTTGAGGCTTATTATTTGGTGTAGAAGTTCCCTTTTGGGTGGTATGTTGGCCAAAGTATCATTTTGGAACCTTGATTTTGAGGTGGTTCTCGCTTAGACAATATGTCTCTATTGTATCTCCCAAGTTTCATCCCTCCTCGGTATGAAACTTTATTTTATGTAGTTCTCTCTGATATTTACAATGCCATGTGTCTGATCAAAATTGATGTTCCAAGTGGAAGTTACTTAACTCTAACAACTTGTCGATTTTTGGTCTTTCCAGAGATCTCACTTGTATAGCATTCCCGACACAAAATAATTGATATGAAATTTTTAAACTGCACTGTAAATACTACAGACTGCCCACAATCCAATGAAACTAGTCCCACTCAATTTGGATACTCCAGAAGAAGTTATTATTGTTTTAATTGAACACCTTCTTGAGACTAGTCAATAGGACTAGTCGATACCCTATCTTACACAAGGTGTATCTACAAATTTGCATGACCCGTGTTGAAATTTTTACCAAATATACCTTACTATTTTCTATGAATAGTTTTGGATTTTAGCTTTCAAACATTAATAAAAAATGACATAAAATTCTATTGACTCATTTTAGGATGATTCCGTAACCCTATCTTGTATAGGTTGTATCTCCAAAAGTATAAGGCCTCAGAGCTTAATTTTTGAACCCAACGTACCTTGATCCGTCACTAAATAAATTCCAAGTCGTTCTTCCGAAACATTGTAGAAAAAGTTATAGAAAAAATTCCAAGGTGTCTCTAAATAGCAAAGAAACCCCAAGACCTGAGCTCTAATACCATATGTTAAGAAACCAAATATCAATATAGCATAGAAAAACCCTGTAATAAGTACTCAACTGAAAAAGAGATCATTTCAGATAATAAGCCTCTTCGAGGGGAAACTCTCGTCTCTACTTAAATGTCTGGCACAAGATGATTCAAAACAAAATGTCCCTTGGTATATATAGAGACTAGGAGGTATAATTACAACTAATGGCCCAAAAGTTTTATTATAATAAAATAACATTTTATTATAAATATGTCCCACCATGGGCTAATGAGCCAATATTAGGGCTTAACAGATAAGTGTTTTCGTACCTCCCTTTGATTACTTTTACCTTTCTATGTCATCACATGGTTTTGAAACATGTCCCTTATCCCAAGTCTCCTGTAAGACAAAAACTCATTCTGGATTTTAGGGAAAGTTGAGTACCCTCAAGAAGAAGCTATTTTCAAAGATTCAAAATTTTCCCCTAAGAAATTTTCAGTCATCATTTCAGCTCTTGCTAAACCCTTCTCGGACCTTAAGTTGTGAATTACTGCCCCAGAAGTATTCAAATTCTAAATGCCTCTCTTTGAACTTTGACTTTTTCAATGCAACTATCATTTCTGAGCTGGATTGAGCACTCTCCTGAGAGCATGTCTTGGCATCACTTTCTCCTCCCACCCATGAGCTAGACCACAGCTTCATTGATATGATACATTTGAGCACATAAGTATTATTGTGCCAGAATTTATCACTATTTTGTCTCTATGACGAAGCGCCAAAGGCAAGTATTGTGGTCTGTTGGATTTAATTCAGCTCATTTGACGGAGAAAGCCACCATCCAACCAGCGTGTAAGCATGTGTAAGCAGGGCAGGCATTTTTTCATTCATTGTATTTATACCATTTGCATTGCATGCTAGAGTAGTTTGGTTTTACATCCACATTTATGATTGCTTTATTTCGGGTCATATATGTATATATATATATATATATATATATATATATATATATATATATATATATATATATGTTGGGGTGGTATCACCAACCCAATCGGGGCTACTTTAATGCTTTCTATTGAGATCAAGTAGGTAAACATGTTATGCTAGAGATACTAAGGTTCTCATGCACTCTAGTGAGCAATAGTTGTCCCCTGGTTTGGAATGATGTTATCCCTGATTTTAAGGATAACTAGGAGATTGTGTCTTGCATCCACAAGTCCAGACAGGGAGTACCTGAGAGCCAGATAAATTTAGGTATGAATTGAGGGCCTATCTTTTATCTCTTTCGGGAAAAGCTCTACTTTTCAAAGAAGAACAACATCCATTCATCTACTTTGGTCTTGTGTCGTAGATGGTTCTTGCTCCATGAGGTAATGACTGGGTATCATGGTATGTGTCACTCTCGATCCTCAAAACCTTGAATATGTATTTAATTCTTTTTGTTTCTAATCTAATGCTTGGATCTTATACTTTCCCACTTGACCATGTATGGGGGGGATGACAGGATGCCCTAGTAAGCCTGTGCTCGTAGGTTTTGGCTTGCCACTAGGGGATTTCTGAAAATCCATCGTCCACTCTCGTCATATCATCACTTTTTCATCTTGCTTCCCACTTATCATTCCCATTACACTTGTCCAGGAACTGGGTTGACCAATCATTTGAGGATTGCACCTTACCTCATGGGAAGAAGGGGCTAAAGGCCCAGAAGGTAACAACCAGTTGGCAAAAGATAAAAGCCTAAAAATAAAACCTCGAGATGCTTCGCCTAGGGATCCCTGAAAAAGAAGTAAAAGGCTTCTCAACAAGAAATAAGAGGGACCCATAAAAATAATAAAACAAGACCTAGTCATAGGATAGGGGGTCTCATCACGAGCCAACCTATTAGGCAACTAGTTACCACACCAGGGTAGTGACTCTTGGTTGCATGGCCAAGAGAAAGGGGGTCTCATCATGATCCAACCTTCTCATTTCTGTGAAAGTAATTATGGGTAACGCTGCCACCACTAGTTACCATGCCAGGGCAGTGTCCCCTTATTATCTTCTTGAAGAAAAAGAAAGAAGAATAAACAATAAAATGCATGAATGGGATTGGAAAAAATTGCATCTAGGACAGGTGCAGCTCGCCTTCTACAAAGGCACCCACAGGCAAAACTTTGCATTCCCCTGCTTTCACTGAACCCATTGTTAGGACATCCCTTATCCACATCACCCACTTACATGTCTTAGATGAGGTCTCTTCCAGGAACTTTCATTTTTCAATGGACACTATCCCAATAGGACGCCCTGTCACTTTCCCCAAACTTGTATTGCAGGCTTGCATAATGTCGTTGATCTTTTAACTGGGGTAATAGAGGTTTTATGCACATGTTTAATAATATTGATGATGAAATGTGATTGGCATTGATATGATCCTTGTGAATTATGAGCCCATGGAGGGCATAACTGTTGATGTGCAGGACCATGCCTGATAGATAGGTACACATGGGGAGATGATCAGTTCATACCTCCATGGGGATGAAGATCCCACTAGATGGATGTTGAGACCCCATCAGGGGGCACAAACAGGATAGAGGGGTTTGCACCAGAGAGAAGAAGGATGTCTTGTAGAGGCACCCTGGCAGAGCTTGACCTAGGGGGATTGTGCCCTTTTCAGTGGAACATTGGCCTTGGAAGTCCTAGGGCGTCACCTAGGAGGTTCATGACGTCATCCTTTCTTCATGAACATTTTCGCAAATGGAAATGGCATTTTGGCAGGTGTGGCATCTTGGAGAAGCCCAAGGAGGGCTAACGTTTTGCTTCAGGAGGCTGCATTTTCCCTCAAATGGGCTAACATCACCCTAGAAAGGGGATGATTTCCTTAGATTGTTTGATTAGGGTTTTAATTTGAACATTTAATATAAAAGAATATGATTTTAGTATTTTGGCCTTGTCGGCCTTTTTATGACCTAAAAAGTAAAATTAGGTCATTGTACTATATAAATTGAGGGATTTTACCTTCATTTTTTCATCATCTCTCACTCACTCATTAGTGAGGTCTAAAATTTGCGCTATATTTGGATTATTTGGCTGAAATTGTGAGGCGCACTTGTTGAAGGAAGTCTTTTCTTGGCATTTTTGGCATTTCTCTTGGTGGAAGGTGTTACATCTAGGGTTTGCTATATGATTTCTTGGTTTAATGTAAGTGAATTTCTGCAAAACTTCTTAATTGAATGGTTGTACTATTTTTTTTCTTTCATTTATAGTTATAATCTATTGAATAAAACCCTAGGTGACAAGCACACATTGAAGGTCCTCGTCTCATGTCCCTACCAAGGTTTTAAGCCATTTTATTTGCTGGAGTGAGATAGAGACTTGCCTTAGCAACACTCTATTCTTTCTTTCTAGCCCTTGTTGAAGAGGATTGAGCCTTTCCATAGCAACACTCCATCCATCTTCTTGCATGCTAGCCGTTTTTCTTATTTGTTGAGATAAGAAGGAGAAAATGCATCAAGGCCTAGTTCCCCTACACCTTGGTGAGCCAATTTTCCCTAGGGTTTCCTAGTAAAGCCTTGCCATAGCAACACGTTACTTGAAAACTTTCCTATCTTAGTTCTATGCAATATTTTGAGCTAGTCGTTTTGCCATCAAGCTAAGGAAGGAGGAGAGAGCACTGAGGCCTAGTTACCTTACACCAAAGTGAGCCTTTCTCCCCTAGGGTTTCATCCTTGAGGCCTTGCCATAGCAACACCTCAGGGTTTAACCCTCATGTCCTTGATCTTTCTATTATCACTTGATCCTTCATCTCTTGCGTCCTCCTTTTGACTCCATATGCCCTAGGAATGCACTGATCTAAGCTCTAGTGTGATCTCAAAACAACTTTTAATACTTTGAACAAACCCTAACTTTACTAACCCTAGCCTAAGACTAATATTCTAACCCTATTTGTTTTCATCATCTTTTTCGATAAACACCTTTGTGCAGCTATCATTTTACTTTAAGCAATTGAATGGTTGGTTAAGGCATTATCTAATGAAGTGTTAATTTGTTACATTGAATGCCAACTTTCTTTAGCATTTATTGAAGAAGTGACATTATAACCATTGCTATTGTACAAACATTGACTTCGTCAATATTTTTTGCTCAATTTCTTATTATCATAAAGATCATTGATTATATGAATTACCAACCAGCAAGCAAGCTTGCATATGAATCATTTCATTGTTGCTTTGCCTTGTGCAAGTGATCTTATTGGTTATTACTTACAACTATCTTTATTGGCTATAAGCCGAACTTTCTGATCAGGTGGTGACTTGTGAGGGGGATTATTATCACTTAGCCTTGCTAAACTTTTGCCTTCTCAAAACCCCAGGTCACCGACGACGTCTCCCCTGGGCCTCACCTCCCTAAATAGAAATAACCTTCCCATTGAGGTCACAGTGGGTGGGATTGGTTCAGTTATGCTAGTTTGATCTGTTTTCATCCATCTAGTATCCTAACTACAAACTTTGCGATAATAGTAGAAACTTCCAGTTGTTATACAAGATTGATATCTTGTCGAGGGATTTGCACAAGTACAAATCCTATGACCCAATCTCCATCGTTGATCATGATGGATCATAACCATTAGATATCCCAGGCATAAGTCACATTCTTAATGGGTGATTATTTATGACAACGAGTTAAATCTCCACCATTGATTGTGATGAATGTAAGAAGTTGGATTCTTTAGGTGGAAAACACCTCATAAGAATCAATCACCTTTGTAGTCAAAGCCCAATCTCCACCATTAATCACAATGAATATTGGTCAGTGGATATTTTGGAGTGGAGGAAAGACTTAACCTCTTATTAGTTCTATCTCCAAGTCTTCATATTAGATCAATCTTCATTATTCAATCATTTAGAAGCATATTGTCTTGTTATCGACCAAGCACTTTTCATTCTAGAATGAGATATCAACAATCCTATTTCCATGGAGTCACATCAGTGGCCAGGATTATGCCACGTGATGGAAAAGGAAAAAGGTGCAGGTGGGCCATGAATTCGATAAACTAAAGTGGAGAGAGAAAGAGGAAAGAAGAAATAAGAAAGAGGAAAATGAAGGAACTTGGAGGGTGATGGGGCACCTGGGTGGCCAGGTAGAGCCAAAAAATTATTTTGGCCATAAAAGGAGAAAATTGACTCCAAATCAAATGAAATTTTTGGGTTAATTATATAGTATTGAGGGGCATACAAGTGTTAGTGAGGGCCACTTGCCATATTTTCTTCAGTTTTCCAAAAAAATCATATTAGTACTTTTTGAAGAACATGGTATTGTACAACAACAAAGGCCCTGTTGTAGGTGAAACATAAATAGCAAGGAATGGGTTCAGGCACAAAGATACCAAGTTGGGATTTAGTCCAAATTCCCAAGGCTGTGGAGTGGAGATTCTAAAATAGGAAAAAATACACTATTCTAGGCCACTTTTTGGGGATTTTTGTGATCTACAGAGGAGGAAAAGTGACTCCAAATCACCAAAATGGAAAAACTTTATCTCCTTAGTAAGCCAAACAATTTTTTCTTCGTGAAAATTTTCCAGTTTTGCTTAGTTTGGGAGATAACCAGTTTGGCTAAAAATTCAAAGTTTGGGAAAAAAATACAAAAGAAAAAAGTTGACAATTCTAGATTGTTGTAGAATATGATTGGTGCAGTATATTGATAATTTAAAATTTTCGTTGTGTTCAACATCAAGAGTAATACCTATGCTTGATACAAAAAAAAATCTGGTTCGTGATGGATTTTCCTCTACATGTTACAAAAGTTGGCCTTTTAGAATAATTACACCAGCAAGACAAGTACAAAAAGGAGAAAAACTACTAATTTCAAGGAGCCATAACTTTAAGATTAGAGCTCATAATTAAGAAAGGAAATATAAAATGGAAACATAATTCATAGGATTTAATGTTTGAAGGATCAAAATTTGATGTAGTGCATCACTTTTCCTCCTAAACTGAGACAAAGAAGGGCTTGTAGCCTAATTAATAGTTTTTTTATGTTATGCATAATTCTAACAACAATGGTTTCTTGCACATTTTATAGAATTAGGGTTACAAACAAAATAGATCAGGTTTAGATACGAGGAACAAATATATGGAGGATGCACATGGAGATTACAACCATGAAGAGGAAATCATATGTTTGAATATCAAATTAGGAAACACATAAACTGAATCAAATCTGCATAGAAGTAGAGTAGAGCCAATAGAGTTGGTTGAAACTATGAAGAGTTTGAGGATGTAAGTGCATAGTTACATGGATGATAATGAAAGGAAAATATGTTAGGTAGCTAGAGAGGTAGTAGGGGGTTGTTTCCCATGATTTTGGTCATCGTAATGATGTATTAAGGATGGTGTACTCAGGCTCTTCATTAGAATATTTTCCTGAGAAAAGTTACCTTCATCTTTCTCCAGAAATCACAGTTTTGAGGAAGGTTCGCAGGCTACCTATACATTTGCTTGCGAGAATGCATGATTCTCGCAGGCTACCTTAATCCAGGGTGCGCGAAGTTCGCACTGTGCCTAACTGTTAGGGTGCGAACACTTTCTAAAGAAGGGAAGAAGGATGAATTCTCGAACCTTCTAGAAGGGAATCTTCTGGAAGGATGAGATGGCATTCGAATGGTTATCTAAGTACTGGCTTTCCTGATATCTTGGGATCATTCCTATCTAAGTAACTAATTCATTTCCTCCTATATATTGAGAGGATTCTCATGGCAAAGGTTAGAAGCAAACAAGGTTAAGAAGACATTGGAGAATTTATGAATGATTGTGTGAAGGACTGATGCTACAGCAACTAGAGAACTCCAGCAAGGTTATCAAAGGTGGTTGATCTTCTTCATACAAGTGAGCAAGTGTGTGTGTCAGAGCTAAGAGCCATCGAAAGGAGGTTTGCAACATCAAGGCTCAGGTTGTAAGCTTTGCTTTCTATCAATATAATACAGTAATATGTCCCTTTCCCATAA
>SNQJ01S0033030.1:50346-67560 GCA_010110895.2 Picea sitchensis
AAGCCATCACTGACACAAGAATTCGCCAGCTGAGGAATAGATCCATTTCAGAGTATCTCATTAAATGGAGGAAACTATCGACTGAAGATTCCACTTGGGAAGATGAGTCTTTTATACAGAAGCATCCGGATTTACTCAAGCGTTGCGAACAACACTTGTCTCAAGGGGAGGGGCATTTTAAGCCCTAAATAGTGGCTCATTACCCCTTAATTGGGGCATATTACATTAATAATGTTATTTTATTTATGTCAGCTTTATTCCATTAGTTGTAATTATACCTCCTAGTCTCCTATATATACCAAGGATAAATTTTCATTTTGAATCATTTGGTAATTGTACATTTATGTGGGCATAAGGAGGTTTCCCCCTCGAAGAGGCTTATTATCTGAATTTCTCTCTTTTTCAAGGCGTTGAGTACTTATTCTGAGGTTTTTCTATGCTATATTGAGATTTGGTTCTTAACACAAACCAAAATATAATTTTTCTTACGATACATGGGTTAAATTGGTCCTAAAAATTCAAGGGCCCATTTCTCGAAAGGTTTTATCATAACTTGGGCATGCAAGGGCATTTAGTCAGCTGACATGGGTCTTCCTATCCTTTGACAACTATCACAACTCCTCACATACTTGGAAACATCCTTGAAAACGCTAGGCCAATAATAACTTGAATGTAACACCTTATATGATGTACGTTTGTTAGAAAAATGGCCACCACATGGTCCATCATGAAAACTTCATATTTCTGGTATCTCGTCTTCTCAGACACATCTACAATTGATCAAGTCTAGACCAATACGAAAAAGGTCATGACCAACCCAAGAGTAATTGACACTTTGGGTAATAATTCTACGCTTTTCATGAGGTGACAAATGAGATGGTAACTTCCTAGTAGCCAAATAGTTTTCCATATCCACAAACCACGGGGTATTTACAGAGAGGGAAAAAATGTGCTCATCTGGGAAACTATCATCAATGGGAATATCATCATCCTCATTTTTTATGCGTGAAAGAAAATCAGCTACCAAATTCTCCTTTCCAGGTCGGTCAAGAACGATGATATTAAACTCTTGCAATAGGAGGAGCCACCTAGTCACTCAGCCATTAGTTATGGGTTTATTCATGAGAAATTTGATGGCAGAGTGATCTGTATGTACAAATAATTTGTAACTTGTGATGTAATGGTGAAACTTATTAATATCATGAACTACTGCCAAAAATTCCTTCATGGTAACTGTATAGTTTAGCTCGGTAGGGGACAAGTTATTACTCACAAAATAAATGGCATAGGATTACTGGTCTTATTTCTGCCCTAATACCCCTCCTATTGCAGTGTCGGAGGCATCAATGGATATGTGAAATGGGAGAGCCCAATTGGGTCCCCTAAGAATTGGTGCCAAAGACAACTTAGCTTTGAGGGTTTCAAAGGCAGTTTGACACTTCTTAGTTCAAAGAAAATCAACATCCTTTACTAACAATCCAAACATGGGTGCAACAATCTTTTTGAAATTTTCAATAAATCATCAGTAGTATCCGGCATGCCCAAGAAATATTCTCACCTCTTTCTGAGTCTTGGGGGTGGAAGTCTGATGATGACCTCAATCTTAGCAGGATCAACTTTAATCCATTCAGATGAAACGTGATGTCCTAGAACCACTCCTCCAGTCAACAACATTTTACATTTTTCATGACTTAAAGACAAGTTCATTTATTGGCATCTGATAAGGACTTTTTCTAAATTATCTAGGGATTCCTAGTAAGTATTGCCATATACTGTGAATTAATCCATGTATACCTCCACACAATCATGAATAACATCAACAAATATCCCTAGTACTGCTCATTGAAATGTAGCAGGAGCATTACACAATCCAAATGGCAAGACCCTATAGGCATAGGTGCCCCAAGGAAAAGTAAAGGTAGTCTTGTACTGATCCTCAGGTGTTATGAGAATTTGATTGTACCTGCTATATCTATCTAAAAAGGAGAAATATTTGTTTCTAGACAGGGTATCCAAGACTTGGTCAATGAAAGGAAGATGAAAATAATCCTTCAGAGTGGCTTTGTTAGGCTCCCGAAAATCAACACAAATTCTCCATTTCCTGGTTACTTTCTTTGGAACCACTACATGTGATGATACCCATTTAATGTTGGAGATGGGATAAATAAATCCGACATTTAGTAACTTTTGGATCTCCTCTTTTACTATATCTTTGAGTATTGGGTTCATCCTTCTCTGGGGTTTCCTAACATGTGTTACTTCCCCCCTGGGTATATATATGATGAATACATGTATCAAGGTGTATACCCTTCATGTCAGTGTATTCCCAGGCGAATTCCCCTGATTGTTCTTTAAGGCTACTTACTAATTTCTTTTGTTGGTCTGCATCTAGTCCAGAGTTTATATGTAGAAATTTTCCTGGACTAATCTCGTAGGGCATGGTATAAGATGTGGCAGACTCATCTATCTCGAATATAAAAGATGTTGAAGACAAAATCGATGGGTCCAATTGTTCCTGAAATTCTTCCCCAAACATGTACTCAAATTGGGGAAGAGATTGTGGAAAATCAACACATGTGATAGCAGAAATAAACTGGTTTAGCACATTTTTCGTTGTGTGCTCCTAAAGTTCCCAGGAATGATCACTTGGAAACACAAGTTCTTCCCAGTCCTCATTATCGTATGGACTTTCAATCCACCATAGACTCTCCATGATAGGTTGAGCTGGAGGATATATGGTGAAATTTTGGATGGAGAGTCCATTCTAGATGGTCATTTCTCCCTCTCTACAACCAATAAATGCATTGGCTATGTCTAACGAAGGTCTTCCAAAAATAACGGGATGGACTTTGGTAGGATCCTTTGAGTGGATGACAAGAAATTCTACTAGGTACTCCCATGAGGCTAAAGTAACTATGATATCATCCAAAATTCCTTCAGGTATAACCCTGGTCTTATCTGCTAATTCTAAAATGGTTGGGGTAGGTCTAAGAAGAGGTTTTAACTGTAATTCCTCCAAGGTAGTAACGATCATAACATTGATGGCTCCCCCTATGTCTATGATAGTGTTCCCAATGGAAACCTCATTAATGGTTATGGTCACTACGGGGTTTCCTGGGTTCCCATATTTTGATACCTTAGGCTTCTCTGATATGTACTCAGAAAGTTCTTCTATCAAATGTATTGTTGGAGGATGCTTCTGCTTCCTCCTTGGATTATTAATACACAATTCTTTGACCACCTTACTGTAGATTGGAATATCCTTAATGGCTTGTAGCAAGGGAATCTTGACACAAATATTCTTCAATTCATTCAAGATGTCAATTTCTGGTCGGGTGGTAGGTTTCTCGATTACTAATCTTTCTGGATAAGGAGGGGCCTTCGCAATTTGTGAAAGTTCATTTTGGGGAAGCTTGGGTTCTTGGTCCTTAGGAATAATAACATCTTCCCACCTAGTTTCATTTGTGGGTTGTTTGGGGGTTTCCTCTTCTTCTTCTTCCTGGATGATTACTGAAGGTCTCTGCCTGACCCAAACTTTTCCCAACCTTAGTTGAATCTCCTGCAATGGGACAGGAGAAATAACATATGTCAGGAAGGCCTGCATCTCAACATTGTGAGGAGGTTGAGTGGGCTTATTATTGGGACTGGGCACTGGTTGTGTCGGTAATAATGTTAGTATCGAGGAGCTTGCATTCTGATATTGTTGTGGTTGTTTTTGTGGAATAGGAGGTAAAGGTGGTGGAACAAAACCTGGTAGAAGCTGCGGGATGTTCAGTGGAAATTGAGGATCAGGATGGTTGGGAATAGGGACAGGTGGAACTTGAGGGTTTCCTTGGTTATTCCGTCCTCTCCATCCTTGAAGCCTAGGATGGTGATACTGTGTAGACCAGTTTTTCCAACTTGGTGATTTCCACTGTTGTGGTTGTTGATAATAGGGTGGAACTTGAGGCTGTAGATCTGGGTATGTAGGCTGATTCCTAGGGTTCCATGGCCTCCTAGGTGCATAATAGTTCTCCCCAGGATCCCCACTTCTACAAATGGCTAAAAAATCGGGCAATGATGGACATTTTTCAATTGAGTGGTCGTCCGTGTAGAAGCCACAAACTGAAATGTTATCTAATGGGCATTCCTTTGAGGAATGCTTCCTCCTGCATCTTGGGAAAAATATGCTCATTGCTGCATTTTCCTCCTCCTGTTTCTTTTTAATATTTAGGGTGTCCAACTGGGAACCTATTGTTCTTAAGATATTTTTCTTGAAGTTCTCTAAAAGGTTCCCTATCTCTACTCTTGTGATACCACCTGAACTAACTGGTTTTAAGTTTCTACTATAAGGGTCCCAAACATTCTTCCCTATTTTATCTCTACTCCTTGAGTAATTCTTACACATTTCACAGATTTTGGAAAATGGTTTATGGGAGATGTCACCTGATGCCACCAGGTTAAGTATATCTAGGTATTCCTCTGAAATCCCCTTAAGGAAAAGAGCCCTAACTGCATCATCTAGAAGGTCATGGTATTTTGACTTCTTTGAGATATAAGCAAATAGTTCCATATAATCCTCAAGATTCACGTCCTCTAACTGTTGGATTTTGAAAATATCATTACGAGAATCCTTGGATTTGTAGTAATCTTGGTAATTCTTAAGGAATATATCTGTCATGGCTTCCCAAGACCTAATACTGGATTCTCACAACCTCATGAACCATATTAGTGTAGAGTCCTTGAGGGTGGCAGGAAAGAGTTTTAGTTTCTGGGCATCTTGTAAGTAGTTGTAGCTCCTACACAAGATGTCGAACTCAAATAGGAAGGTATCTGGGTCTTCACTGCTCTTACCGTAAAAGGTGGGCAGTGCCAATAAGGGAATGCTTTTCATATTGACATTCTGTGTGGTGTCCAAAATTGGAAACCCGAAGGTGGTTTTAGTTTGGTTTCCAGCTTCTTCTCCCTCCTTGTGTCTTACATTGTTGTGATCCTCCTGATCATCCATACTCCTTTGGTTTCCAAAACAAGAGTACCTAGGTGGTTTTATCCTTGAAGAGAACAAAGTATCCCAAGGTTCTTGTCTAAGAAAGGTATCCCTCTAATGGGAAGGTCTTTTGACTACTTGGATGTTTGGGACTCTACTCGAGCCGGTTGAGATTATTGGTGCCAAAGTTTCTATCTCAATTTGAGAAACAATTATATTGGTTGAACTGCCAAACAAAGTATTCACCTGTTCAGGGTCTATGATATCTACAAAGTTAGGGTCGCCTGACGGTGGTAAAAAAACAAAAGTTGTGTCAGTTGGTTCTACGGAAGGCTCGAGTGTTCTTGCTTCCTATACCACTATTACCAATGCTTTAAATTTTTGTTCTATAGTGCTCTCTATTTTAGTCTCTTAAGAGATTGATTTATATATTTGGGTTGAGCTAGCTCCTGCTTTTCGGTATCGGTCTGCGGAGTTTATGAGTGGAATGTTCCTTCCCCCAAAAATTTTGGAAGGAACCTTGGTTGAAAGGTATGATTTGGTTTTAATTTATCTTCTCTTTGGGTCCCTAGGTCTGTTCATGAAAGAAAACAAAAAGAAAAACTACCATTGGGTTTGGGGGAACCTTCTATAACAGATGTGCATGTTCTTACTTCTCGTCTTAAAGTTCCCCCTCCACCAAACTAATGATAAGGTTTAGAAATGATTTATCTCCCAATTATTTCCTACCTTGAGATAACTCCCTGGCAATGACGCCAAAAATGATGGGTGTTCTATATGCACTAAATCCCTCAATTAAATTTGTCAACCCGGGGTAAGTAAACTTAGAGTTGTAGCACTATATGTGCCAAGGCAGAAAAACTAGAGGAAGTATAGTCTAACTAAGGAGATGGTCTATCTGAGGGATAATCTACTTAAGCAAAGACCATCAATGAGAAAACCCTATCAAGGAACTTGAACTATTTAACCTAAGCAACTTTTAAACAATGGATCGATGGATTGTTCCTAAAGAAGAAAATGAAAACCCTACTTTGAACAAGTTAACTTAATTAATCTAATGAGAAAAAGCAAGTCATCTATGTAATCTATTCAACTTAATGAGCAATAGCAACATCAAATTAATCTAGTCAATCTATTCAAATTAATGAGCAGCAACAAGTAAGCAAGTAAACAAACAAACAACTAACCTATTAAAACTTATGTTGGGCCCGAGATATGATCATTTTGATGACGTTATTATACACTTTTTCCATATGTACATATGCATGTTTTCATATTTTAAAGGAGCTTTTTGAAGAATTTTATGGTAAATCGGTATGATCACCATAAGGTATGTGTAACTCATGTTTAATGATTGAATCATGTATAATTTATCATGTTTTTATGCTTCCAAGAGTTAATTCATGTTTTTCTGGTGTTACAGGGCAAAAACGCACCATTTTCTGGTTCCGACACTTGATCCGACACTTGTTTTGACACTCGATCCGACACTCGTTCCAGCACCCAGTATTGCACAAAAACGCAAGGCTAGTCGGCGGTTATGGCATTGGCGGCCAGTGATGGAAAAATCGGGAACATGGGTTTTGTTTATCCTTGCCCCCTCTAGCTACTAAGCTCCCGAAAACTCGAATTCAGTTGTCCAAAGAAGACGATTATTGGCTTGCTCTGTTTTGTCAGTTAGGGCATCATTTATTGTAATTTGCCGAAATTAGAAGTGGTTCGACCCTCCTGAGGTCGACCACTTGGGTTGTAAGCTTATAAATACTGATAGGATGCTTAGTATATTGAAAACCAAGTAGAAGAGCCAGTGTATTAGAGACAAATTCATTTTTTTTCTCCATTTTGATATTTTACATTGTTGAAATTGTGTCAAAACTGCATTTTCAAGCTTTAGTGGTGGATTCGCCTTGTTAAGATCGTGGTGTTCTTTTAGAGAGTGAACAAGACTTGTTGGGGGGGCCACCAGCAGTCTGGTAACTATGTGTGTGTTGTTTATGTATTTCATCATTTAAATTGTTCTTTTATTTTCTGTACATGCATGTTTTATTATGTTAATTAGCTTGCTGTAATTTAATTGCTTTATTTCTCTTTTGCAAGTTAGTGTGATGGATCATGTTAGCATGAATTAGTTTCGTAGATTAGGAATGGATCTGCAGATCCCTAGACTAACCCCGTGTGCAAGTTAGAAGTTAGATTATGCTTTCTTTCATAATTTTATAAATAAGGTTAAAACATAATTTTTAATTAGAATAAAATATAATCTTATCTGGGTTTTCTTTGACAAGGATTTTGATGGATGGATAGATTTCATTTCAATTTTTAGTTATAGTTGTTTCTTACTTCAGTTTTAGATAGATTTCATTTTCTTAGTTGTTGGTTGATGTAATTGTCAATTTACTTTTTAATATCATAGTTTAAATTTCTGTTTTTAATTCATTTCCTTATTATAGTTTGAATAATCAAAGTAGACATAGCATAGTTTCCCTTTACGCAATTTCTTTTCATAGANATTTCAATTTTTAGTTATAGTTGTTGCTTACTTCAGTTTTAGATAGACTTCATTTTCTTAGTTGTTGGTTGATGTAATTGTCAATTTACTTTTTAATATCATAGTTTAAATTTCTGTTTTTAATTCATTTCCTTATTATAGTTTGAATAATTAAAGTAGACATAGCATAGTTTCCTTTTACGCAATTTCTTTTCATAGATTAAAGTGCAATTAAATTTCTTAGTTAAATAATGATGATCTCGTTATGTTGTTGATGGTTTTCACATGAATATGCAGGGTATTTAACATTATTTCTGTTATGGCTAAGTTTTCATTGGATTGTTTAATCCATACCTTGCATTTTTCCATTGAGATTAGTGTCGAGTTTATACCGTTGGAATTGTCCTTTGTTGTCAAGTGTCATTGAGATATCATCTGTCACCATCGAAGGCATTCACGCAACCACCAACATTATATTTGAGTGTCATAATATTAAAGCTAGTTTCTTGCTTTTGTAGATTAGAAGAGATAGTTTCTTGTTTTCGTAGATTAAGGTAAAGCATTTAGTTGTTAGTTCTCCTTGCTTTCAATATAATAGATTTCCTTTCATGCATTGCATTGAGCATTTAGATTTCCTTTCATGCATTAGAAATAGTTTTGCATTAGGCATTTAGTCCACTTGCCTCTTAGGCTAGATAGTTGTTCAATGAGAAGTCTTTGCTTACTTGTCCATTTGCTTTAGTAGGATAGATAGTTGTCTTTTCTTACTTGTCTTTTTCTTTAATAGATTAGTTATGTGTCTTTTCTCACTTATCTATTTTCTTTAATAGGTTAGATAGGTGCTTTTACTTACTTGCTTATTTAATTGCTTTCATAGGGTAGTTGCTCATTGAGTGTAGGTTGGCAAGTTAAAATAGTTTTCTTTCGTCATTTTCTTATTGATATGCTTAGATAGTTGCTTATTGCTTATTGTTGAACTAGTTTGCTTTACATAGGGTTTTTACTTGCTTTCTTAGGAACTATCCATCGATCCTTGGCCAAAAGATACTTAGGTTACCTAGTTTCCAATTTCTTAGTAGGGTTTTCTTATTCGATAGTTTTGCTTAAATATATCAACCTTAGATAACTACCTTCATTAGTTAGACCATACTCCTACCAGCCTTCTACCTTTGGCATATATTTTCCCACAACTCTAAGTTTACTTACCCCGGGTTGACAATTTAAATTGAGGGTATTTTAGTGTCTTTTTTAGTACATATAAACAACCTAACAACTTATTCAGCAAGTAAACTAATCAAAACTACTCAACAGGTAACTAATCAAAACTATCCAGCAAGTGAACTCTATTCCTAAGATAAAACTCATAATTACTTCTAATCTGCAAAGGGAAATCTTAACCTATTTAATTAAAAGCATCATGTGAGTATTAAAAGATTAATCAACATATATTCTTAAGCTACAATAACAAGAAACTTCAAATATGATGATTATGTCTTCGGTGTCTTATGACATCACGATGGCATCTAACGATAAGAGATATATCAAGAGGAATAATTTCAATATTAACTTCTACGGAGAAATGAAAAGTATGAATCAAGAAATGTAACGAGAGCTTAGCCATCATAGAAGAAATATCAACTATCCTGAAAAATCCATGTGATCTCTCAATTTATGCATTAATCATCAAAAATAAGAAAACACAATTCTACTTCATTCAAATGCACTCTTATGCTAACGTAAGAAAATTCATACAACTAGAAACTCATAACTAAACGCTTAACTCAAACTCAAACTTCTAATTAAAATTGCAATTCAAATCTAGAACAAAAATTTCATAAACTAAACTAAGCTAATCCTATTATTAAAAACTCAAATTGCAAATTAAAATGCTTATAAAAACATAATTCAAATTCTACTTCTAACTTAACATACTACAACAAAATTGATAAGAAAACTAGATTCAGGAAAGCATGACTAAACTGAGAATTAAATTAACAAAACTCACAACTAATAATCCATCGAAAGTTTGCCAAAGAAGCTCTGTACTCTATGTTAAATTAATACTTTGTTCTAGCTACTTTGTTTCAGCATACATAAGTTCACTTTAACATTTAACACACAACAAAGTTAGAAGCTTGCAAGCCATTTACTAACGATTATAAGACATGACATATTAACAACTATCTCAAGCAACCTACAAAAAGAAATTTAAACCATTAATTGATGAACAACAAACACACAACATGTAAAATGATAAAAACACATATAACAGAAAATGAAAGAAATGATAATTGCACAACTGAAATATACAAGTTATATATCTAAGTATTCACCCAGACCACTGGTGGGCCCCTAAGCAGGTCGTGGATACTCCTCAACAACAAACCGTGAGCTAAATCAACATGGTTCTGGTCATTAAATAAAAAAACACAGTCTAGCACAAGTTTGTGGAAATGTCTGAGTTTACACAACAAAACGATTCTAACAATTCTTGACACTTTGTCTGACCACTACTGTGGTATTTATAATAGTTACAATTCGAGAGGTCGACCATTAGAAGGGTTGACCTCCTCTAAAAATGGAAAATTCCATTAAATATGCTATAACTGCCTTTGGCTTCTAGAAACTAAATGAACAACTCAATGCTCAATATAACTGCTTGATCCGAGATGTCAAGAGCTGGGTAGTTGGAGGCCATGAGGGTGAAAAAAACCCATGTCGTCAATTTTCCCAACACAGGCCACCAATATAACAACCGCTAACTCGCCCACACTCCTAGTGTTGGATGTAGTGTTGGATGCAGTGCCAGATGAAGTACCGGATGAGCTACTAGATGGAAAAACACATTGTGATTTTGCCCTGTGACACACATATTGTGCATTAGCTTCTCATAATCATTAAATTGAACTGAATTAAACTTAAAACCATCATAAAACATCGATTTCACATACCTGGTATAAAGCTATGATGAATTGATATAAAATCCTTATAAACTTCTTCAAAATGGTTAAATACACATATAATACCAGTACAAAAGGGATTCAATCATCATCATAAAACAACCAAATCAAGAGCCCAATAGTCTCCACCCTAGGGTTTCACCAAGACAAAGTAACATGGAACACGATAGTAATTATCACCTTAAAACATTATCAATGACATAACATCGCAAAAATTACTTACTTATCCAAGTCGCTAGGCAAAGAAAACCCTATTTGTAGCAATATACCATTCAAGAAAGAAAAACCATCCACAAAGATCCTCCTCCATGAGGTGTGCATGAGATCCAAGAGACAAAAAAGGTAGAGCGAAACTTTTCTATCTCTCCCACACAAGTGTGAGGAGTGAAAAGTGACGATGAAAAATTAATGGAGCAGTAGCCTTATTTATAAGGGAAATACTAGTGCTCAAATAGTCCAAAAGGTAAAAATTCATGTCTACAAGTGGGGATGACCCCTCAATTTTCCTCTGCAAATGATAAATCATGTCAAAACAATAGAATAATTCCCTCCTGGATCACATGTGTGGTGGCGTCATGCTCCAAGAGGGTGTGTGAGGGCCTTCCAAGGCCATGTGTCATCATCTCATGGTGCAATCATGGCAGGAGGCACATCACCTCATCTATGGCCATGTCACATCATCAATGGTACCCCAAGTGGTCATCAATCCCAATCATCATCAAACCCTAAAGTGTGACATCATCACCAAAGGAAGGCCAATGTCCAAGGTGTAGGGTAGAGCATCCAAGGTGGAAAGTAGTGTATCTTATCTTTGCAAGGCATCCAATTTTCCATTGGTGCAACAACCCTCATCCTGATTAGTAATAATCCTTGGGGTACAATTCCAAAGATGTGGAATTCCAGCCCATATGTGCACCACCAATACCAAATCTGTCTTAATCATTCCCATCTATCCATTGTCCAAGGTCCTAAAGATGTGAGATCCATTGTTTGAATGTGTCAATTCATTGAGTGACTCACTACTCTACATCACACATTCCATATCCTGCAATAGACGCAAAACATCCTAGTTCAAAACCCGAGGAATCCTTCAAAGAACCATGTTATGGGGATCCAGATCACAACAAAATATGAAATCAAGTAAACCCAATGTTTATAATACATACTCGTCCTTAAATCATGCAAAGTAAGTTGTCACTTAAGATATAAGTCACACGAAAAATTCATATCAGCATCCCCTTAAAATTCCACACTAGCTCGAGACTTTATCTAAGTTGGCAAGTTTGAATATGGGAGGACCTTCATCTAACCCTATTAAGTGTGTCAACCAAAATAGTGAAAGAAAAGACCCAAGTAGAGGAATATGTCCCAAGGGAAGTAGTGAAAGAAAAGAGCCCTTCAAGTGTAAGTGTGATAGTGATATGGATCGATGTTACTTCATGGATTATGGTGTAATTGAGTCCATTTCTATGAGCTCCTTTATGGAGGGTGTGCTTTTTCTTGAGTTACAGCTTTCTAAGTGTTATGTTTTTCCAAACCCCTTAATCTTCCTTTTCATTTGTCCTCTTATCATATTTGCAAGTCCCGTTTATAAGGTTTCAAGCTATATCATCACTACTTTGGGACTGGGGAGAACGCAAAAAGGGTAGAGGTCAAGTTTGGATTGGATTTTGAGAGTCCTTTTCCATTCTTTCTTTTTTTATTTAGCATTATTATTTCTTTATTTTTATTTTTCTTAGCAACTGAAATCAACCTCTTGTCCAACTTCAACCCCTCTTCTCATGAGAGAATGGACCATGACCCAATGGGACGGGCTCCAAGGTGGAATGTGTTAAGTATTGTGGGGAAATAAATGTTACACTTATGATCCCCCCCAATAGTACCCCTTTTTCCTGGGCAGTGACATCAAGAGATTGGGGCACAGATGTTGGCCACCAAGATGAAACAAGGAAACAAACATAACTTCTTGAGCTAGTGATCCATTATCCAACTTCAACCAATGATCATCATCCACACGACTAGTATATTTGCTAATTATTTGGGTTGGTTTTCATTGATTTCAACCCTTGAAGAAAGGCAGGTAGCATAAAGGTTTGGGTAATGGAACCAAGTTTGTTTGATGTATAATGGTATGTGTTATCCCCAATATCTAGGGATAACTAGGAGATCATGTCTCGAGGCCAACAAGACCTAGACATGGAGTACCGAGAGCAGGATTGACCTGAGCATGGCCCTGGAGGGCCCATCTTTCTTCTTTCTTGCCAGATTTGTCCTGTCAGCAGCAACAGCTTCCATCACCACCAGCTTGGACTTTCATCGGAGAGGACTCTTGCTCCATGAGGTAATTGGTCCAAGGTATCATGGTATGTGTCATATTTGATCATTATAACCCTCTTATATATGCATTAGGTTCCTTTCATTTCTGATGACTGCTTGGATCTTACACTAATCCCTTGACCATTGTCGGTGATTGATGGGGTGACTTAGCAGAAGTTGATATTCATGGGTTTTGGTTAGCCACCAAGGGGGATTTCGCGAGCCATGGATTACGCTCCACCATTTTATCATTTACATCTTATACCCGCACATCTATCCCATTCCCCTAGTCGGGACGTGGGATGACCTTTGAGGGTTACTGTCTTGTGGGAAGGGCTAAAGGCCCTGGGGGTAAAAACAGTTGGTAAAAGATAAGAGCCAAAGGGATCCCGAGAAGGCAATAAAAAGCCTCTCAGGTAAGAGCCAAAGGGACCCTAAGAAAAATAATAAAACAAGACCTAACCAAAGAGGATGGGAGGTCATCCACGAGACAGTCCATTATGTTCATGGGTATCCAGTGATATGACATTGCCATCATCTGGTTACCATGCTAGGGTAGTGGCTCTTAGTTACATAGCTGAGTGAAAGGGGGTATCGTCATGAGCCAACCTTCTAATTTTCGTGATGTGCTTGTGGGTAATGTTGTCATCTTTGGTCACCATGCAAAGGCAGTGTACTCTGGTTAGAACTTGAAGTAAAAAAGAGAAAAGCAATAAATAAAAGATAAAAAGGCAATAGGGGGCTTGGAAAATGCATCCATGGACCGAGATTTCAACTCACCTCCTACAAGGCACCCATTGATAATACCTACCCCTGGTCTTTACTATGGTTGGACATCCCTAGACTATATCACTTCATAAAACATGGTTTGAATAATCTTTTGAGAAAAATTTCCATCTCTTGTGGGTATTAGCCAATAGGTTGTTCTGTTGGTCTTCTTCGACTTTGTATAGTAGATTTGTGTAATGTCTTTGAGCTCTTAGATGATATGCTAGAGGAATTTCATGTGAGATTTAATGATGAAATATGATTGACATTACTATGATCCTAGGATTGATGATGAGCCCATGGAAGTAGTCTTTTGATGTCTTGCTTTGAGCTCTCAGACGATATGCTAGGAATTTCATGCATGTATTTGATAAATTTAATGATGAAATATGATTGACATTGCTATGATCCCTAGGATTGATGAGCCCATGGAGGGCGTAGTCTTTGATGTGCAGGACCATACCCGGTGGACAGGTACCAGTGGATCAGTACACATGGGGATATGATTAGTTCGGACCTCCATGGGGCTGAAGAGCCCATCAAATGGTTGTTGGGATGGCAGAGGCAGGACAACGTTATGATGAGCCCTTGCATGAAGAAGACAGAAGGACGTCCTTACCAGGACACTTTGGCAGAGATCGGCCTAGGGGGGATCACCCACTGCAGATGAGATGATGGCTTTGATGGATAGGATACCACCCAGGGCAGGATGGACGTTTTTTGGAGCATGTGGCAGGGTGCTGGGATCATTTGGCACGTGTGGCAGCTTGCAGGAGCCCTAGAAGGGCCAACGTTTTTCCTTTTGGATGCTGATCTTGCCCAAAAAGGGACAACGTCCTCCTCAGAGGGGCCTGATGTCTCCCTTTTAGCTCATAATTATGACATTTTAGCATTTAATGTGACAAATAATGTAGCTATTGTTAGTGAGCCTTGTCAGTTGTTTTAATGACCTATTTTTGTAAATTAAAGGTCATTTGAATGATATAAAGAGAGGACATTGCCTCTCATTTTTAACATAACACAACTCACTCTCTTGTGAGAGAATATTTTTTAGTCTTTTGTCTTGGTATTGGCTCTTGGAGTTGAGGCGCTACACTTGTGGAGGATCATCTTTGGCATGTTTATGGTGTATTCTATCATTTGGAAGGTTTACAACTAGGGTTTGATAAGCTCTTCATTGATTTGTAAGTGTATTTCTCATGCAAAACTTCTTAATTGAATGGTTGTAGGTTAAACCTCTTACTTTTCATGGTTACATTGTTATCATTATGCTTAATCATTGAAACCCTAGGTAGCAAGCACACAAGTAGGTCCTTGCTTCATGTCCCCATGATAGAAAACTTGTTTAGCCATTTGATTAAGGAGAATATAGCCTAGTCGTTGCTACACTAGTTCCCCTTTTTCTGAGTTAGTTTTGAAATATAAATCGAAGAAGGAAGACGTCCTAGGCCTAATTGAGTTTACACCTAGGTTTTTGACCTTTAGGGTTTGAAAGGCCTTGTCTTTACAACACTTTTCAGCCCTAGACTTATGTTTCGAAGCTAGCCGTTTTGCCAAGGATTTTTAAGGAAAGAGGGAGGAGCATGAGGCCTTGCTTAAGCAACACCGGAATGAGCCTCCTTCCCTTAGGGTTTTGACTTTGTGGCCCTGCCATTGCAGCACTAGAAAGCCTAACTCTCTTGTCCTTAAATTTAGATTCTCCCGAGACCTAGCCTTTACTCCTTGACTCCATTATACCCTAAGGCACTAGTCTAATCATCCAACGTTGAGTCTATTGTGTTAAAACAACCTTTTTCAAACTTCTTAAATTTGAAACCCTAACTAACCCTAACGTCTCACTAACCCTAGACTTATGATGACATCATACCTATTTTAAACTCTTGGCTAGTATAAAAGTTGCGGCTAGGTCATCAAGTGATAGACTTTGATGTGTAGATGAATTTCATTGGCCTATTTTGCAAAACGTCCATCTCATTGTCTACCAAACTAACCTAGAAGAAAAGCTGACGTCACCCTCTAGAAAGCATAGTGACGCAACAACCTTATATGTGATCATATTAATGATATTAAATGCGTTGTGATAATTCAAGGATTGATTTTGTACATTGAATGATATATCACTTTGTATTTATTGAAAAAGTAATATTATAAGCCATAGCCTTTATTTCAATCATTGACTTCGTCAATCATTACTATTATTTATGCTCATATACATATTGATAGTCATTGACAATTGAAGAATTAACCACTATTTGCATGTATTAGTTTTTATTGTTGCCTTGTCTCGCAAACAGGTGCTTCTATTGTGGTTTATCTTCTTCTTGACTATCCTCTTGGCAGTAATCTGTGAAAGGAAAACCTACTTTGACCTCTTGAGCCTTAATCCCTTGACCCTTTTCCTTTCAATGCCCTAGATTACCTAGGGACGTCTCCCTTGGGCCTATCCACCCTAAATAGAAAGAGCCCCCCCATCGAGGTGACAGTGGGTGGGGAAGCTCCTGTTATGCCAGTTTGACTCTTGCCTTCAAGTTACTTAACCTATACTACAAACTGAGCGATAACAATATGATTTTTAATGTATTTGAATGTAATACTATTATAGATGGATAATACATGTCATCCCATTTCCGGTGGTATGTGTAATGTCACATAACTCCTCACAGTTAGAGAGTTATGGCCATGTGAAGTTGGAGAACCCTCATGAGTCATCTAGAAGCCCCAAAAGGTCAAAGTAGTCAAAGTGGTTGCAAAGAAGAAATTGTTTAAATAATAAAGTGAAGTGATGAGTGTACTATAAGTCAAAATGCATAAAAAAGAAATAATTTAAATAATAAATTTAATGGAGAAATTACTAAGTGGACAAGTGGTTAGAAGTGGGTTAGCCCTAAAATAATGAAAGCGGTTTAAGATGGTTAGAAGGTAACCCCTTCAGGAAACTACATAAAAGTATAAATAAGAGGCAAGGGTCTCTGATTTTAATTACACTTGAGCATATTGAATATCTTCAAGTGACTGAGGTAACCAAAGGATATCTAATGCAGGGAAGGTGAAGTAAATAAGGTCAAAATTCAAGGGAGGATAAATTATTTTGATGATGTTTTCTAAGGTATGTTATTTACAGGTCATCTCACCATTTTTGCAATATTTTATTTTTCTAGAATGATCCAGAGCTCTAAATATAGAGGATATTGAGGAAACATATCCAAGTAGTTGTGATAAAAATTTCAGCTTATGGGTCATTGTATTTTTGGAGTTACACTCCGTGGAAAATAAGGTTTGTGGCTAGTCCTGAAACTAGTCTAAAACAGGTGTTTCGGGTAAAAATGTCATAACTTCTTCATAAAAGATCCAAATTCAGTAAGAACAAATTTATTGGTTAGAGTACACTCTTTAGTATTCCATGTACCATTTTAAAATCCATACAAAAAATATTCCATGCGGGGAACGCTCTACATGTTCTCTCTCTAGAATAAGACATAATTCAACAAGATATGCCATTTTTGCTATAACTCATTTTCTGAGAGGTTGCAAGTAGTGAAACCTGGAGGGATTGCATAAAAGACACTGAATAACATTGTGTACTATTTTCATATCTTTATTCATTACAGGTACATAGTTATTATTATTTCAAGTTAGGGTTGTTGACTAATCCAAAATTAGTCATGTGAGACTAAAGTAAAGTTTGATGAAAATGCTAGTCTCTTGTTGTTAAAGTT
>SNQJ01S0033030.1:67610-89533 GCA_010110895.2 Picea sitchensis
ATTAATTAGGGATTTTGGTTGAGGTACATGTTGGGTGCATGGTTGAGACATGTAGTTGATGAGTTGGCACATACATGAGGTGTATAGTTGATGATGTTGGTACATATTGATGAGTCATATTTTATGTGTATTTGATGCATGATTGGTACATATTTGGTGCATGGTTGATGCACTCATTGATGGTACAGGTTGGTGCATGGTTGATGCACTTGTTTATGGTACAGGTTGATTACAGGTTGTTTGGTACAGGTTGTTTGGTGCAGGTTGATTGGTACAAATTTATAGCAGTATATCTCACAGTGATAGTGTGACAGTGGTTCCATCATTCTACTTATATTTCAGGGTGGTTGTACGGGGAAAGGACAAATGGTTGTAGCCACCTTCCAGTTGTATTCGGAGAACATAGAGGGTTGTAGCCTCCTTCTGGTCGTAGCCAGAGAATTGGGGAGTTGGAGCTTCCCTCAGGTTGTAGCCTGAGAAAATATGGGGTTGTAGCCTCCTTCTGGTTGTAGCCAGAGAATTGGGGAGTTGGAGCTTCCTTCAGGTTGTAGCCTGATAAACTAGGGGGTTGGAGCCTCCTTCTAGTTGCAGCTAGAAAACAAAGGAAGTTGGTGCTTCCAATGAATGTAATTCTTAAATACATATAAGAAAAAACATTATGTGGTTTTCTCCCGCTTTGGGTTTCCATGTAAAAACACTGGTGTACTGTGTATGTGTATTATTGCTCATTTGTTCATTGTTTATCTACTCTCAAACTATTGGATGATAATGCTACATTGATATAACACTTGCATTTTATGGTTAAAAAGGATTAAATTTATCTATTAATGATTCACCCCCCCTCTTAGTAATCCAACAATTGGTATCAGAGCAGGTTCCTTGAGAAATCAGTTTAACCACTGAAAGGTAGATCATGGAGAGAAACAACATGTATAAAAACAAAATACCACAGTTTGATGGACAAACGTATGCATTATGGAGCGGAAGGATGAAAACATATATACAAGCACAAGGATTTGAAATTTGGCAATCAGTAGTAGATGGATACAAAGAACCAACAATTCCACTAACAAGTGAAAAAGCAATGAAACTCAGTCAAAATAATTTCAAATCCACAAATGTACTTATGAATGGTCTTGGTGGATTGATATATATATACCAAAGTTGTATATTGTAAATCTGTTAAAGAGATTTGGGACAAACTTCAAAATATTTATGAAGGAGATTCAAAAGTCAAAGAATCAAAACTTCAAACTTACAGAGGTCAATTTGAACAACTAAAGATGAAAGAAGATGAGAATATTATAGCTTACTTCTTACAAGTTGATGAAACAGTGAATGCAATCATAGGATTGGGAGAAGAAATTGAAGAATCTGTAATTGTTCAAAAGGTACTAAGATCTCTTCCTATGAGATTTGATCCTAATATATTAGCACTAGAATAAAGAGAAGATCTAGACTCAATAAGCATGGACGAACTACATGTAATATTCACATCATATGAAATGAGAACTGAACAGGAAAATCCAGATATAAAAGAAGCAGCTTTCAAAGCATCCAGAAGGTCAAAGCAAAAGGAACATAGAAGCAACAATGACTTCTCAGAAGATGATGAAGAAGAAGTGGCCAACTTTGTCAGAAGATTGAACAAGGGAACCAACAAGAGATATAAAGGTAAGATTCCATTGATTTGTTTTAATTGTGATGGTATTGGTCATTTTTATAACAAATGTCCCCATAAGAAAAATAAGAGGAATGATGAAGATTACTCAAATAGCAAACAAACGTATAAAACAAAAATAACCAAAAATAAAGATTTCAAGAAAATCTTATGCACCAAAGAAGACATCTCCTCATTAGATGAATATGAAGTCAGTGATGGTGAGACATAAAGAGTTCTATTCATGGTAGTAGAAGACTCTGATAAAGAAGACATCGAAGAAGAATATGAAGAGGCAGAAGTTGACTATCGAGAAGAATTGTTGAGTGCCATATAAGTTATAATAAGATAAAAGAAGAAAAACAAGAAGCTACAAGCATAACTAGACAAGAAAGAAGACAATCAAGAACTAGAACAAAATATCATGAAATTGAAGGTTCAAATATAAGAAGATAAAATAATTGAAGAAGCACTCAAAGAACAACTAGAAGAAAGAGACATGATCATTGGAAATTTGGAAGTAGAGATTGTCACATTGAGAAAGGATCTTCAAAAGAAAAATATGCAGAACAACTCAAAAGTTTTGGATGACATTATCAGCAGTCAAAAACCTCATCATGAAAAGTCTAGAGTTGGATACAATCCGACAGAAAAGGGATCAAGCTCCAAAACAACAGAACAAGAAACATATCCAAAATGTTATTCATAAACAATCAAAGAGGATAGGAAGACTTACAAGGAATATTACAGGGACACTCCTCCACCGAGAAGATTCAGATTTCAAAATCAACGCCCGACAAAAATAATCGGCCTTAGGAAGAAGAAGGATTCATAAAAGTAATTCCTTTCAGAAGATCTTCAACTCCGAGGTATAAAACTATCTTTTTTGGTTTATGTTATGCATGCAATAATTTTGGACATAAAGCGGTAAATTGGAGAGCTAATAGGAGGAACATAAACAAATTTGAAATTCATACACAAAATGGTTATCCATGAAGGCCTATTGAAACACAGAAAAGAAGCTACAACAGGTTTGAATCATTGGGCACTGAAATGGAATGCTACAAGTGCAACAACTTTGGACACATGGCCAAAAATTATAGAATTACAGTCCCTCCTAGAGAACCACAACATAACTACAACAATCACAAACAAGAACCTAAGAAGAGAACATGGATAAGAAAGAAAAATCAATATAGCAATGAAGAGTGCACACTCGCTCTACAAGATAATCAGAATAAACGTGGTTGGTATGTTGACAGTGGTTGTTCAAAACACATGACAAGTGATAAAGACAGGGTTCTTACATTAAGAAAGGAAAGAGATGGATCAATCTCCTTTGGAAATGATGATTCAACTAAAATCATTGGAAAAGGCACAGTTAGAATTGGAAATGATAATACCAAGGAATAAAATGTTCTACTAGTAGAAGATATGAAACATAATCTTCGAAGTGTAAGTAAAATGTGTGACCAAGGTCATAAAATTACTTTCGATTCAAAGAAGTGTGAGATAAGAAAAGAAGGTTCAGGAAAATTGATTGCAACAACTGCAAAAACTTCAAGAAAATTGATTGCAACAACTGCAAGAACTTCAAGAAATGCTAAAGAGGTTCAGAATGGAATATTGCAAACCAGTTACCACTCCTATGAAAACCAATTACAAGTTGAGCAAAGATGATTATTCAAAGTCTACAAACAAGAGGAAATACAGGTCAATGATTGGTAGATTACTATATGTGACAACATCCAGACCATATATGATGCAGGTAGTTGGATAGGTGGCACGATTTCAAGAAACACCAAAGGAATCACATGTATTAGAAGTGAAGAAGATTTTCAGATATCTCAAAGGAACATAAGAGTTTGAATTATGGTATCCAAAAGGAAAGGATCTATCACTTATTTCTTACATAGATGCAGATTGGGCAGGTTGCATTGATGATCGACGAAGCACAAGTGGAGCAACGTTCTACTTGGGTGAGTATTTAGTATCTTGTCTAAGAAAGAAACAATCATCAGTATCTATATCTACAACCGAAGTAGAGTATATTGCAACAACATGATGTTGTACTTAGGTTCTATGGATGAATTTTTTTTTGACAGATACATAGGTTGAGTATGATGATCCCATTCCAATATATTGTGATAATACAAATTCCATCAGTATCTCAAGAACTCGGTGATGCACTCCAAGATGAAGCACATTCCAATAAAGTATCACTTTATACGGGAACGGGTTGTAGAGAAGAACATCATAGTTGAATATGTGGGCACAAAAGAACAAGTGCCAGACATCTTTACAAAACTGCTTCCAAGGGAAGCCTTTGAGTGTCTTCGCCAGAGACTCAGAGTAATTTCTACTCCAAAATGAATGCTTTTGAATGCTTATCTTATATGTCTTATATTTACACGAGGAAGCACCATTAAGAGGACAGTTCAGATTGGGAGATCAGTTTCAGGAAGAGTTTAGTTAGGGGGAGAAGTCCTGAATGGAAAGATACCTTTTCCATTGATGACAAAAGGGGAGAGATTTATCAGATGCAAAGGTAAATTCTTAGAGAAATATCACAAAGGCATGGTTCTAGGGGGAGTGATGGTCATAGGGGGAGCATGAGTGATATGAATTTAGTATTGCATCATAATGTTGCCATCAATGCCAAATGGGGATATTGTTGATTATTTGGGTTGGTTGTGATTGATTTCAACCCTTGAAGAAAGTCCGGTAGCACAAAGGTTTGGGTAATGGACCCAAGTTTGTTTGATGTATAATGGTATGAGTTTTAATATATTTGAAGGTAAGCTTATTCTAGATGGATAGTACATGTCATTCCGTTTCCTTTGGTATGTGCAATGTTACATAAATCCTCATGGTTAGACAGTTATGACCATGTGAAATTGGAGAACCCTCATGAGTCATCTAGAAGCCCCAAAAGGTCAAGGTAGTCAAAGTGGTTGCAAAGAAGAAATTATTTAAATAATAAAGTGAAGTGATGAGTGTACTATAATTCAAAATTGATACAATTTTTATTTATTTAAATAATAAAGTTAATGGAGAAATTACTAAGTGGACAAGTGGTTATAACTGGGTTAGCCCTAAAATAAGGAAAGTGGTTTAAGATGGTTAGAAGGTAACCCCTTGAGGAAGGTACATAAAAGTATAAATAAGAGGCAAGGGTCTCTCATTTTAATTACACTTGAGAATATTGAATATCTACAAGTGACTGAGGTAACCAAAGGATATCTAAGGCAAATTTCAGAGTGAAGGTGAAGTAAAGAAGGCCGAAATTTAAGGAAGGATACATTCTTTTGATGATGCTTTCTAAGGTATGTTATTTACAGGTCATCTCACCATTTTCGCAATAATTATTTTTCTAGAATGATTTAGACCACTAAATCTGGAGGTTGTTGAGGAAACATATCCAAGTAGTTGTGATAAAAATTTAAGCTTTTGGGTTGTTGTATTTTTGGAGTTACACTCCGTAGAAAATAAGGTTTGTGGCTAGTCCTGAAACTAGTCTAAAACATGTGTTTCGGGTAAAAATGTCATAACTTCTTCATAACATATCCAAATTCAGTAAGACCAAATGTAATGGTTAGATTACAGTTTGTAGTATTCTATGTACCATTTTCAGATCTATACAACAAATATTCTATGAGAGAATTCTCTACAAGTTCACTCTCTAGAATAAGCCAAAATTCAACAAGGTATGCCATTTTTACTATAACTCGTTTTCTGAAAGGTTCCAAGCAATGAAACATGGAGGAATTGCATAAAAGACACTAAAGAGAATTGTTTACTATTTTTAGATCTTTGTTCATTACATGTACATAGTTATGATTATTTCAAGTTAGGGTTGTTGAGTAATCCAAAATTAGTCATGTGAGACTAAAGTAAAGTTTGATGAAAATGCTAGTATCTTGTTGTTAAAGTTAAGGAAGGTTTGCAAGTATGTGATCATATACATCGGGTCTATTATAGAGTTACAAATGAAATTGATGAGGGATTTTGGTTGAGGTACATGTTGGGTACATGGTTGAGACAAGTAGTTGATGAGTTGGCACATACATGAGGTGTATAGTTGATGATGTTGGTACATCTTGATGAGTCATAGTTTATGTGTATTTGATGCATGATTGGTACATATTTCATGCATGATTGATGGTACAGGTTGAGGTACAGCTTGGTGCATGGTTTATACACTTGTTTATGGTGCAGGTTCATTACAGGTTGTTTGGTACATGTTGTTATAGGTTCTTTGGTGCAGGTTGATTGGTACATGTTTACAATAGTATATCTCACAATGATATTGTGACAGTGGTTCCATCATTCTACTTATATTTCAGGGTGGTTGGAGGGGGCAAGGACAGGTGGTTGTAGCCACCTTCCGGTTGTAGCCGAAGAACATAGGGGGTTGTAGCCTCCTTTTGGTTGTAGCCGGAGAACATAGGGGGTTGTAGCCTCCTTCTGGTTGTAGCCAGAGAATTGGGGAGTTGGAGCTTCCAGCATGTTGTAGCCTAAGAAACTAGGGGCTTGGAGCCTCCTTCCAGTTGCAGCTGGAAAACAAAGGAATTTGGTGCTTCCAATGAATGTAATTCTTAAAAACATATAAGAAAAATCATTATGTGGTTTTCTCCCACTTTGGGTTTCCACGTAAAAACACCGATGTACTGTGTATGTGTATGATTTCTCATTTGTTCATTGTTTATTTACTCTGAAACTATTGGATGATGCTACATTTATATAACACTTGCATTTTATGGTTAAAAATTATTAAGTTGCTCTATTATTGATTCACCCCCCTCTCAGTAATCCAAGAATATTAAGAATAACACTTTGCATGAAAGAATGTCGGGCATACATCGTGGTGACGTTCGCTTACGATCTCCCATACACTAATTTGACTAGATGAGATGAGCTTGGTTAATCTAAAGTATAAGAGGAAACTTGGAGGGGGATTGTTGGACTTCTATCTGTGGATGTGATAATCATCATCATGGTTGGTATCATTTTATTCATTGTGGGCCATGAGACATGATCTCCTTTAGTTATCCCTAGGCATGGGGGTCGGGGGGGGAGTAACATATGGATCCAACATGGGGACATGTGCTCACCATAGAGCACATGAGAACCTCAACATCTTTGGTTGTTCAAGACCTGCAACCCTACACCCACTTCTAACAACACTAACACTTTAGTAGTAAATACCAATGGATGTGATCCATCAGGATTAGTATTAAATCCAAAATATTCTATAGCTAATGCATGCATAATAAATAAAAAATGAAAAATTCGAGTACATTACATGGATGCATAATATGTACAAGAAATTAAAATGCAATGATATGCATATGAAAAGTTATACTATCATGAAATGCATGATGTGAATAATATACAAATGAAATGCACATGACCTACCTACCCTAATGATACATTTCAACTAAATGTAAATGTGTTGAACCTGCATATAATATATCTAGCTAGAAAATACCACACACATTTGCAGAGAGAAATTGAGAAAGAAGAAACAAGAGAGAAAGAATGGAAGAATTCTCATTAACCGTAATGAATAATGAATAATTTACACATGATATACTTTGTATAACTCAACGAATGCACACTGGAAGTGAAGCCAATGTGCCATAGTGGTGTTTTAGAGTGATATGGACACACACCAGCAGTTACGAGAGTGAACTACCACCTAGTCTAGTCTCTCAGCCAGTTACGGGAGCAAATTGCCACCTAGCTGAGTTAACTAGTCTATCAGTCTTCAGTGAACTGACTGAAACATAGTGAAGTGAGGAGGAGAATAGGGAATCATGGGTAATGCGCTAGTCTGGTGATGATACCAAGGCTGATGTGCATTAGCTGGTGATGATCCCAATGTTGCATGGTGACAAAACCAATGCAACATCTAGACTCCACTCAACTAATCAAACTGAAGTGAAAACTGAAGATAATATTCTCCTAGAGGAATATTCTCCCTAAACTTTAGGATACTGGATAAAGACTAATAAACATAGGAAAAAAATTAGTAAAAAGAAATCCTAGGTGTGTGTGAAGTAACTCCAACACCCCCTTGAACATCATTATAGTGAAAATAAAGAATGGGTCCTGGCAACGAGGCCATGTTAGGTACCCAAATACAAAAGATATAATGAAATAAAGTGAGGAAAGAGGGAAAAACTCATGGGGAAAAAAACACCCTCAAGGTACAATGTATGTAAAAAAAATAACTACAGTTTCTAGGAAACTATGTCCTTCACTCTAAGACGACTTCATAGAGAATAGAACTTATGCTTAGTGAAGGTCTTGGTGAATATGTTTGTCGTTTTTTCTAATGAAGGACAAAACTGTAGGTCGATCATCCCCTTGTGTACTAAGTCCTGGATGTAGTGCATGTGGATCTCGATGTGATTTGTCTACTACCTTTGAACTAGACCTCTGCAGAACTTCAAAGTGCTCTAGTTGTCACACCAGATGACGATCGGTCAATGAAAATGAATGCCCAACTTAGTGAGAAAATGTTGTAGCCACATAGCCTAAATGGTTATGTTAACTACCCCTCTATACTTTGCCTCGGCTAAAGAAAGAGAAATAGAAACCTGCTTCTTGCTCGACCAACAGATAGGCTCGGAACCAAGACTGAGTGAGTAACTAGATGTGGACTTGAGATCAGTGCTATCGCCAGCCTAGTCAGAATCAGTGAACCTGATGAGATCTAATGTAGAGTTTGTTTCATAATGAATCCCAAAGGTGATGGTTCCATGTACATATCGAAGGATACACTTTGCAGTCTTCCAATGTAGCTCATGTGGCTCCTGCATGAACCTGGAAACTGTGCCAATTGTATAGGAGAGGTCTAGTTTGTAGTGTGTGAGATACAACAAGCTCCCCACTAGTTCTCTATATAGTGTGTTTTCAACTAGTGGAGTGTCCCTGCCATCCTCAAGTTTGACTCCTGATAGGAAAGGAGTCAGAGCAGACTTGTATTCTGTCATGTGAAATATCTCAAGGCGATCTCGAGCATACTTGGCCTGAGAAATTTTGATACCCGATGCATCCTGACTGATCTTAAGTACAAGGAAGAAGTGTAGAAGATCCAAGTCCATCATCAAAATCCTGTCATGTATAATCCTCTTGACTACAACAATTGTTGAAGTCGAGAAACCAGTGATCAAAAAATCATCAACGTGCAGAACTAAGAGTAGAAGTGAATCAACCGTCCTGAGCATGCAGACATTTTGGTCTTATTTATAATGTACAAATTTCTGTGACAGCAGGTAGGAGTCCATATTGGCATACCATGCCCTCAGAGCCTACTTGAGGCCATAAAGAGACTTGTTCAATCGATAGACCAAAGATGAATCCTGCATAAATCTCTGGGGCTGCTCCATATAGATCTCCTCAGAGAGATCACCGTGAAGAAATGAATTCTTCACGTCCATCTTATGGACTTCCCATCCCTTGGTCACTGCAATGGAAAGTGTCAAACGTATGGAATCCATCTTTTCTATTGGAGCGAAAGTCTCATCATAGTCAATGTCATGCACCTACTGAAAGCATTTGGAAACAAGCCTGGCTTTGTATCTTCTAATTTGACCATCCATTGTGCTCTTGGTCCTATAGACCCATCTACACCTGACAATTTTTCTTCTAGAAGGAAGGGGAACCAGATCCCAAGTCTGGTTCTCGAGGAGGGAGTTGTACTCCTCCTGCATGGTGGATTCCCAAAAGGGATTTCCAACAGACTCACCATAAGACTATGGATGTGAAGACTGAACCAAGAAAATATGCATGGAGGGAAATGGTTCAGTGGTAGTGAGTGCAATAGGAGGCTCCTCAAAATCAAATCAAGTCCTCCTAGTATCAGTTGGATCACTAAGAAGATCCCTTGCATCCTTAAGAGTAGTCTGGGTCTACTTAGGCCTCTGCTCTGGCTCTGCATCTACATCTGGTTGCACTGACTGTATTGAATCTATATATGGATCATTTGAATCCTCTGAATCAGAAATATCATTCAAAGAAGAGTCGGCATGTGCATGCTCAACATCTCGGATAGGTGGAAGAATGAAGGTGTCTGCATGTGGTTGTTGAGGTACATGCAAGACACTTTCCTTGAATTGGACACTTTGCTCAATGATGAGTTGGTCCGAGGAAAGATCAATAAGTTTGTATCCCTTCACAGCATCGAAGTATCCAACAAAGATACACTATGTTCTTTGTGGATGAAGTGTCTTCGAGGAAATCTGGGCCCATGCATGTGAACCGAAAATACAAAAGTGGGTCACTTCCAGTTTGAGGCCACTCCAAGCCTCGTAGGCGGTCTTATCCTTGATAGATCTATGGGGAGATCTGTTTTGGATGTAGGTTGCACAATTAAGTGATTTAGCCCATAGTCTATGCGGTAGTGACTTTGCATGTACCATGCAAGATGCCATCTCTTTTAGAGATTTGTTTTTTCGCTCAACAACTTCGTTTTTCTACAGAGTATAGGGAAATGTGTGCTGCAACTGAATCCCTACCTCATGAAAAAGGTTCTAGATCTCATGATTGACATACTCTCCCTGCTGTGAATTTCAGTACACAAGTTGAAGCTGCTCGAAGGACAATGTGCGAAGTTGCGAGGAAGCCTAGAGTAACATTCCTCAATAGTAGTGGGTGCACAAATTCATCAACATGCTGGACACAACCCCAATCAACTGGTACCTTCAAGCAGACATGCGCTACATCATTGCAGATTGGGAAGGTATGACTCAGAATTTTGTAACCACCTTCGTATTTGAAAGTCAATATCCTTCAGTAGATCAAGTGTTACTGATTGTAAGACAAAAAGTATTTGAGGAGGCATCTAGCCTCCCCTTGGAACAAGAAGAGGACAAATGGATTGGGCCTCTCCAGAAACTGCAAGGCTGTTACAACATCAATGTTGATGAAGACAATGATCCAAGGAAGGTGAACATCGCAGGAACAAAGGGACGGAGAGATGTGGAAGGACCAAGAGTTGAGCTACCATTCACTGGTCAACTGATGAAGATTAAGAAAATCAATATTGGAACTGAGCAAACACTGAAGCTTGCAAATGTTGGAGATTATTGGGATGCTGCTACAATTGACAAAATCACAGAGTTAATGCACGATTATCAGGACTTGTTTCCGACCAAGTTCACTGATATGAAGGGCATTAAAGGGCCTATGGGAGAGATGAGGATCCCTTTGAAACCAAATGCAAGACCAATCAAATAGAGAACATACAGGTTGAACCCTAAATATAAGGAGAAAGTGAAGATTGAGCTCGACAGAATGCTGGAAGCAGGGATCATAGAGCCTCTAGAAGACTCAGAGTGAATTAGCCCTATGGTGGTGCAAGACAAGAAGACGGGAGAGATCGGGATATGTCTAGATCTCAGGAAGCTGAATGATGCATGTTTGCATGACCCCTTCCCTACACCATTCACTGACGAACTGTTAGATAAAATGGGAGGCCATGAGGCATATTCTTTTACAGATGATTTTTCAGGATACCATCAGGTCCAGATTGCCAAGGAAGATCACCATAAGACCACATTTGCAACATAATGGGGATCCTACCAATATACAGTGACGCTGTTTGGATTGAAGAATGCCCCAACCATCTTTTCTAGGGTGGTGGTCGAAGCATTCAAGGAGTTTCTGCATAAATTTCTAGAAGCATATTTTGATGATTGGACTGTTTTTAGTTTATTGAAAAATCATATTGAATGTCTAAGGCTAATGTTGGAAAAATGCAGGCAGTGTCAAATTTCCTTGAATCTGAAGAAGTGCATCTTCTTCTCACCATTTGGAGTATTGTTAGGACATATTGTATGCAAGCAGGGATTGGTGGTAGATCCATAAAAAATTGCCATTATAGTTGATTTGCCACCTCCTACTTCAGTCAAACAGATGCACACTGCGTTGGGACATACTAGATATTACAAGAAGTTCATTAAAGGATATGCCCATATTATAGAACCCATGGAGAATCTTTTGAAGAAAGATTGTCAGTTTAGTTGGACAAAAGAATACCAACAGAGCTTTGACACACTGAAACATAAAATGGTTACTGCACCTCTTCTAGTTTTCCCAGATTGAAGCAAGGAGTTTCATATGCATGTTGATGCGTCTTCTATTGCCTTAGGAGTAGTGTTATCACAGCCTGGGGAAGGAAATATTGACCACCCGTTAACCTTTTCTAGCAGGAAACTATCCACAACTGAGATTAATTACACCACCATTGAGAGACAAGGATTAGCCATGGTGTATGAGCTGCAAAAATTTTGCCACTACTTGTTGAGAGGACACTTTAAAATGTTTACTGATCACTCTGCGCTAAAATACCTAGTCAACAAGCCAGTGTTGGGGGGGAGAATATGCATATGGATTCTGCTATTTTAGGAATATGATTTCAAAATTTTGGTTAAGCCAGAAAGAATGAACAAAGTTCATGACCACTTATCAAGGTTGGAACATGGCGAAGAGCCGACCAGCTTGGAAGATGCACTACCAGATGCACAGTTGCTGGCCATTACAAATATTGATGATGAATTTGTAGAGATAGTCCATTTCCTGTCAACACGAATGGCACCTAGTGAGTATACAATTCCCTAGAAGAAACAACTAGTAGTGCGCGTTGCAGACTTTTCACTTATAGTTGGACAACTATACAAGATGGGACATGATGAGATATTAAGGAGATGTGTTATGAAGGAAGAACGACCATTGATCCTCGCAGAATCTCATGAAGGCATCATAGGAGGAAACTACGTAGGGAAAGAAACAACACAGAAGGTTCTTAGAGCTGGCCTTTGGTGGCCTACCTTACATAGAGATGCTAAAGACTATTACAGAGCCTGTGATGTATGCCAAAGAGTTGGAAAAATTTCCAGAAGAGATGAAATGCCTTTAGCACCACAACTGACCCTACAAGCATTTGAGAAATGGACTATTGACTTCGTAGGACCTATAAACCCACCAGGAAAGCACACAGGAGCAAGGTACATCATTACTGCGACAAAATACTTGACCAGATGGGCCAAAGCAAGAGCAGTTAAGGACTGTAGTGAAACTACAGTTGCGTCCTTCATATTTGATGACATCATAACCAGGTTTGGATACCCGAAGGTCCTTATGAGTGATCAAGGCACACATTTCATCAATAATACTGTTGAATCCCTAACTGAGGAATTTGCATTCCACCATCAGAAGAGCACGCCTTACCATCCACAAGAAAATGGGAAAATGGAAGCATTCAACAATATCTTGGAGACAATGATGACGAATATTTGCAGTGTCAATAGAGATGAGTGGGATTTAAGAGTACCAACAGTACTTTGGGCCTATAGAACCACTTGCAAAAAACTAACAATGCAGACCCCTTTTAAGTTGGTGTATGGTCTCGAAGTCATTGTCCCAATGGAATATTTGGTACCAAGCCTAAGAATCGTTGCCTTTACAGGTATGGATGACACTAGCGCTATTCAAGAGAGGATTTCACAGTTGGTCGAACTAGAAGAAGACAGATTTATTGCAGGATTCCATCAACAGGTACAGAAGGAAAGAGAGAAGGCCTATCATGAAAAGCACATCAAGAAGAAGGCAATTAAGTAAGGCGATATAGTACTAGTATATGACAGTAAGTTCTTGAAGCATCATGGGAAGTTTAGAATGCATTGGCTCGGGCCATATGAGATCGCCTATGTTACAGAAGGAGGAGATGCACAACTGAAGACTTTGAATGGAGAATGGAAGGAAAGTCTGGTGAACGGGAGCCGATTGAAGTTGTACTATGACAATCAGCTACCTTGCAGCTCTCAGAAAAATCATAAGGAAAAGGCTCTAGGTACCAGGTGCAGTTAAAACTAGGTACCAGACACAGAAAAGACAGTCTACACAAGAAAGGAGAGGAGGGATAGAGCAGAAAGAAAAGGTTGCCTTGTGCAGTCTGATGATTGAAGAGAAACAGAAGGATCATATCTGAAGTGCATCGGGATGAGTCATAGGTGAGTGTTGGGGGCCTATTGGGCCTTGGTTATGAAAGTAAGCGAAGATCAAGGAAGAAAAGGCAAAATGTGAACTGTGCAGAAGATACAGTGACTGTTACTAGGTCGAAGTGAGCAAAAGAGAAGAAAAGATGGAGCGAAGTAAGAGAAAGCAAGTCTTTGGACGAGGAGATCAAGGATGAAAAATCAGTAAGAAAGAAGGATCGTGGACAACTTAGCAAGCGAAAAAATCCACCGTTTGATGCTTTGGAGCACCATGTGAGAAGGAAGGAAAGACAGGCTGGCGAAGCCCTGAAAACGTGGGTCAAGTTGACCTAGGGTTTTAGACACCTAGGGTTTTGGTATCTAGGATTTTGACACCTATGTTTTTTCCTAAGGATGTCGATGAGATATTGTAATGTATAAATAAAGGTCAAGATGACCTGGGTTGGGTTTTTGTTACTGTCATCCTAGTTTACTATTGGCATCAGTGATTATTGTTGTGTGATATAGAAGTGCTAAGTGTGAGAGCCTTTTGGTATTGTAACATCTTCAGCTGGGTGCGGAGATCAAGTCCTGCAGCTGGGTGCATAGGAAGGAGAGAGACAAAGAGGAGAAGAAAGAAGATATGCTAGATGAGAGTGCAGACAAGAACTCTATGCTTCATACTAATATATTATAAGCACACTTCTATGGACCGAGTCCTAAAGAGAGGGTGAACCACGTATATCTTGTGTCATATGTGTGATTGGTGTTCTATTTTTTGTCATTGATATACTGTTATTGCATTACTGTGTTAGATCTGAGTTATAGTTGTATATAGTAGATCTAAGATGATAAGTGATATATGCATGTTGTATTGTTCTAGTGTTAGATCCACTTGATATTCCCCTTGGTTGTAGACATCTCTGTCCTGCAACCCCCCCATAGTTGCTTCGGGTGAGACTGCATCTAATTTTCAGGTGTTTCCGAAAGGGCCAGTAGTTAGGGCTTGTTGGTGCTCTCTTGGAGATGAACCCTGGGTCTGCTCCTGTGCCAACAAATGGTTATGTTGTTGGGATAGGAGTCTTTTTGAGGGAATGTCAAGGTGGTTTCCAATAAAGACAAAGATTCAAAAGTGGATAGAGGATCAAGAAAAGGACTTCACTGAAGCCCAGAACAAGAACCCTAATCTTAGTACAAAGGATTGGCTAGGAAGATATATATTTACTAATATACACGAGATTTTCTTTGGAGGAATCCATTAGGAGCTATATGAGTGGTTAGATATGTTAGCAGATACCAAGTTTGAGATCAGATCTAGACCTCCTGTGGTTTGGATGTCGGCGTTGATCAAGAAGGTAAAGAGAGTTGATAACACTGTGTCACGAGCAGTAGATCACTGGTTTGATAGCACCATTGGAGGGTACACCACCAATTTTGTTGTTGACAGAGTAGAGTCATATAGCCAAGTCGAGAGATATTTCTTCAAGTGACCAGAGAATTTTTTTTACATTTTCTAAAGTTGAGAATCAAGATGTTATTGCATGAGAAGAACATCTTGAAGATACAATAGATTGGTTGGATTTGAAAAAACTAATGTTCAAGAATTTAGACAGCGACAACGACATAGAGGCTGGACGTACGCGCAGTGGGAGAGCATTCAGAGAATTTCATCTTGCGAACCTGTTTAAGCATAACAATGGGGACAAAGCTTGCTATAGTGGTGAAGAGGCAGATCTGATGGATGGAGAGCATTAAGAACCCACTAGGACAGAGGAAGGGAAAGATGAAGAACCTCGCCAGGACGAGCCAAAAACTTCAGGAATTGCGCAGGCTGTTGAAGTAAGTATTATTAATCCTCCTGTTGGTTCAGAAGCACTAAGCAATCAAAATAGTCAGAGTCACCAGATTCCCCAAATTATTATTACTAGCAGTTCAACATATACTCAGACAGGAAACCTAGGAAGCTCTATGGAAGATGAGATGAGGCTCCCTATCTTTAGCTGGGATGGATCTGAAGATCCTGATCAACACTAGTTCTTATGTGAAGCTGTATGGAATATTAAGAATGTCACTGATGAGGCTATTAAAAGAAATCAGTTTAGTACCACTCTAATAGATCACACACTGAGCTGGTACATGAAGCTTGTCCAAGGACTTGCACAGCCTAATCCACTGAATGAGATCAAGAATGCGTTGATTGCAGAGTTCAAGAAACCCAAGTTAGAGTCACAATGTATTACAAATATGAAAGAGATCAAGCAGAAGGTAGCCGAACCTGTTTGGGAATTTGATCAGAGATTCAAGACCTTGACATGCCGATTGACTTTTCAGATCCCTGATGAGCAGAACAAGGAATGGTTCATCGCTTCTCTCTTACCACACATCAAAGTTCCTCTGATGCAACAAAATGTTTCTTCATAGGCTGAGACATTGGATATTTCCATGAAGCTCGAATCAACCCCTATGGGAGAATCCATCTCAGGTATGATTCAAATCTTGAGTCAACTAACTAGTTTGTCTCTGCAGGTCAAAAATATGAAGAAAGACAAGGGAAAAGATAAAAGAGAAGAAATCTGGTGTGTCAGATGCAAATCAGAAGGCCATGCCAAGGATCAATGTCCCATATTTCATGAATACTTGGCCTTTGGAGCTCTAGGCCCATTGAAGCAAGTCACTCTACCCTCGTGCGAGGTATGCAGAAGTAGACATCGCCCAGGTGAGTGTTATTCCATGCAAAAATATGTTCAGACACCCACAAATTTGTATTGCACGTTCTGTAATTCTGTGGGGCATGATGATAGGGATTGTAGGGCTTATGATCTCATGCACGAAATGCCAAGGGATATATATAAAATTCAAGGTGAAGTACAACAAGAAGGAAACACTATACAGTATAATTCTCCAGGAAGAGGAAACTTCTATCCTCGTGGTGAATTTAGAGGAGGAGGAGGAGAAGGAGGTATGGGTCGAGGCTGAGGAAAAATCATCTGTTACAACTGCGTGCAACCAAGACACTTAGCAAGGGACTATCAGAACCCTTGCACTACTTTTAGCTACTGCATCTCATTCGAACATGTTATAGAAGAGTGCCCTGTGTTGTTAGCTAATCTTCAGGAGAGACGAGGACCTCAGCAGAACCTGCAAGTGCAATTGATATATGCTAAACCTCATGGAGAATACTCTAGAGTTGTTGTTATCACTAGAGGAGGCGATGTTACAAGAGAAGATAGATTGACCCAAGGGAAGACTACATAAGACTCAGGAGTCAGGAAAGCTACAGAGAAGACCCAAACTTTTGATGCAAAGAAACAAAGACAAATATTTGAGGAGGCAAGAAAAGAGTTCAAAGTAGATCAAGGTTCTTCATCAAAAACACGACCAGAAGTAAGAGAATATGGAATGCATCTGGCATTTGATCAGTCTACTCTACCAAAAGAAGGAAAAGAGGTAAGCAAGCTCATGGAATTTTTATATACTTGTATTAAGTTGATTCAAGATGAAAGCGTCGTACACGAGCTACAAAAATTAATCAAATAGTATGATCTAGGAAAGATAGACCCCTTACTGAATAGGGCAGTACACCAAGTCTCTAAAAGGAGAAGGACAAATAAGAAATTACACTTGAATTCTCAAATAGGAGAATATGATATAGACTATGTGGTCCTCGACTTAGGGTCGAAGGTCAATGTCATGACGAAGCAAACCTGGGCATTGATGGGAAAACCGAAGTTGATTTATTCCCCTATCAAGCTTAGGATGGAAAATCAACAAGCTGTAAGCCCCTTTGGAAGATTGGAACATGTCCCTATGGACATCGAAGAAGTAAGAACGTTTGCATATTTTGAGGTAATTGATATAGTTGATGACAACTGCCCTTACTCTGTGCTATTAGGAATTGATTGGGCTTTCAATAATTCCATTGTGGTTGATTTAAATAAAAGACGTATGACATTTGAAAGAGATGGACTTAGGGTCATTGCACCTTTATATCCAAATGAAGGTCAGTGATACACAGATCCTATCAGAGAAGAAGACCGCGCATATGAAATGGAAAACATATACAAACTAATAGCCAGACAACAGGATTACATTAATCCTACGGTAGATGGGAACCTAAGCTGGCGAAGTGACAACGCATGTTCATCAGATTCAAAAGAAGCACTAGAGAACTGACATAACAAAATGTATGAAGTATCTACAAGGATATGTGCTAGACTAACCAGAGAAGTTCATTGGATCGACACAACAGTAAGTAACTTACCCACCTTTGATGGTTTGAATCCTTTAGAAACCTTCTTGTCGAAATTCGAAGCAAGTGTACCAACACAACAAAGATTGTTGGAAATGGATGAGTTGTTGAAAGCAACACCGACAAGATGGTGGGGGACACACAAAAACAACATTATAGACTGGGTACAATGTCGTACTTTGATGACAGCATGATTCTCAGCACAAGTAGAAGGTTGCGAAGTTTGGTACACAGGTCAAAGGTGCCTGAAGGACCATCTGCGAAGTTGTGAGGAAGCCTGGAGCAACATTACTCAAGAGCAGTGGGTGCACAAATTCATTAACACACTGGACACAACCCCTCTCAACTGGTACCTTCAAGCGGAGTTGCGTCGCATCACTACAGATTGGAAAGGTATGACTCAGAATTTTGTAACACCTTCTTATTTGAAAGTCAATATCCTTTAGTAGATCAAGCATTAGAGATTGTAAGATAGAAAGTGTTTGAGGAGGCATCTAGCCTCCCATTGGAATAAGAAGAGGATGAATGGACTGTGCCTCTCCGGAAACTGCAAGGTTGTTACAACATCAATGCTGATGAAGATGATGATCCGAGGAAGGTGAACATCGCAGAAACAGAGGGACAGAGAGATGTGGAAGGACTAGGAGTTGAGATACCATTCATTGGTCAACTGATCAAGATTAATAAAGTCAATATTGGAACCAAGAAAACACCGAAGCTTGCAAATGTTGGATATTATTTGGATGCTACTACTATTGACAAAATCACAGAGTTACTGCACAAATATAAGGACTTGTTTCCAACCAAGTTCACTGATATGAAGGGGATTAAATGGCCTATGGGAGAGATAAGGATCCCTTTGAAATCAAATGCAAGACCATTCAAATAGAGAACATACAGGTTGAACCCTAAATATAAGGAGAAAGTGAAGATTGAGCTCGACAGAATGCTAGAAGCAGGGATCACAGAACCTGTTAAAGAGTCAGAGTGGATTAGCCCTATGGTGGTGCAAGACAAGAAGATAGGAGAGATCAAGATATGTGTAGATCTCAGGAAGCTGAATGATGCATGTTTGCATGACCCCTTCCCTACACCATTCACTGACGAAGTGTTAGATAACGTGGGAGGCCAGGAGGTATATTCTTTTACAGATGGATTTTCAGGATACCATCAAATCCAGATTGCCAAGGAAGATCGCCATAAGACCACGTTTGCAATAGAATGGGGATCCTATCAGTATACAGTGATGTTGTTTGGATTGAAGAATTCCCCAACCATCTTTTCTAGGGTGGTGGTTGAAGTATTCAAGAAGTTTCTGCATAAATTTCTAGAAGCATATTTTGATGATTGGACTGTTTTTAGTTTATTGAAAAATCATATTGAATGTCTAAGGACAATGTTGGAAAAATGAAGGTAGTGTCAAATTGCCTTGAATCTGAAGAAGTGCATATTCTTCTCACCATTTGGAGTATTGTTAGGACATATTGTATGCAAGAAGGGATTGTTGGTACATCCATCTAGAATTTCCATTATAGTTGATCTGCCACCTCCTACTTCAGTCAAACAGCTGCGCATTGTGCTGAGACATACTGGATATTACAGGAAGTTCATTAAAGTATATGGACATATTACAACACCCATGGAGAATATTTTGAAGAAATACTGTTAGTTTAGTTGGATAGAATAATGCCAACAGAGCTTCGACACACTGAAACAAAAAATGGTTACTGCGCCTATTCTAGTTTTCCCAGATTGGAGCAAGGAGTTTCATGTGCATATCGATGTGTCTTCTATTACCTTAGGAGAAGTGTTAGCACAACCTGGGGAAGGATATATTGACCACCCGTTATCCTTTGCTAGCAGGAAACTATCCACAATTGAGATTAATTACACCACGACTAAGAGAGAAGGAGTAGCCATGGTGTATGAGTTGCAGAAATTTCGCCACTACTTGTTGGGAGGACACTTTAAAATATTTATTGATCACTCTGCGCTGAAATACCTAGTCAACAAGCCAGTGTTGGGGGGGATAATATGCAGATGGATTTTTCTATTTCAAGAATATGATTTAGAAAATGTGGTTAAGCCAGGAAGAATGAACAAAGGTCCTTACCACTTGTCAAGGTTGGAACATGGCGAACAACCGACTAGTTTGGAAGATTGTTGGCCCTGGGTTATGGAAGGAAGTGAAGATTAAGGAAGAAAAGGGAGAAACCGAACTTCACAGAAGACACAGTAACTGATATTGGGTCGAAGTGAGAAAAAGAGAATAAAAGATGGAGCGAAGCCTGAGAGAGCAAGCCGTTGGAAGAGGAGATCAAGAATGATGAGTTAGAAAGAAAGAAGGATCGGGGACAACTCAACAAGCGAGAAAATCCATCATTGGATACTGTGGAGCACCGCACGAGAAGGAAATAAGGACATGCTGGTGAAGCCCTGAAAACGCAGGTCAAGTTGACCTAGGATTTTAGACACCTAGGGTTTTGGTATCTAAGGTTTTGACACCTAGGTTTAGGCCTAATGATGTTGGTGAGCTATTGTAATGTATAAATAAAGGTCAAGAGAACATGGGTCAGGTTGGTACAAGTTGGTATGATGTTGTTATTGTTGTTGTGAGTGATTATTGTATTGTAAGAGAGAAGTGTTGAGTGTGAGAGACTTCTGGTATTGTAAGATCTTCAGCTGGGTGCGAAGGTCAAGCCCTATAGTTGGGTGCGCGGGAAGGGGAGAGAGAGAGGGAAAGAGAGAAAGAGAGAAGGAAGAAGAAGATCTGCTAGCTGAGAGCATAGACAAGAAATATATGCTTTGTTCTAACATATTATAGAATAGTTCTGTGGACGTATCCCTAGAGAGAGGATGAACCATGTATATCTTGTGTCATATGTGTATGATTGATGCTCTGATCTCTATCGTTGTTATTTTATTATTGCATTGTTGTATTAGATCTGATAGATAGCTCTCCCTGGTAGATCTGCGCTGCTAAGTGAGTTATGCATATTATTCTATTCTGTAGTAGATCCACTTGATATTTCCCTTGGTTGTAGACATCTTTGTCCTGCAACCCCCTCATAGCTACTTCAGGTGAGACTGCATCTGCTTCACAGGTGCTGCCAAAAGGGCCAGTAGTTAGGGATTGTTGGTGTGCTCTTGGAGCTGAACCTTGGGTCTTCCCTTGTGCCAAAAAATGGTTCCATTGCCGGGACAAGAATCTTCTTGAGGGAATGTCAAGGCAGTTCCCATCGAAGACAGAGATTCAGAAGTGGATAGAGGATCAAGAGAAGGACTTCACTAAAGCCCAAAATAAGAACCCTAATCTAAGTACAGAGGCTTGGTTAGGAAGTTATATCTTCACCGACATACACGAGATATTGTTTGGAGGAATCCACCAAGAGTTATATGAGTGGCTAGCCAGATTAGCAGATACCCAGTTTGAGATCAGATCTAGATCTCTTGTAGTTTGGACGTCGACGCTAATAAAGAATGGTCAAGAGGGTTGATAACGTTGTGTCACGAGAAATAGATCACTGGTTCGATAGCACCATTTGAGGGTATATCACTGAATTTGTTGTTGACAGAGTAGAATCGTATATCCAAGTTGAGAGATATTTTTTTCAAGGGACCTAGAGGAAAGTTTTTACATTTTTTGAAGCTAAGGATCAAGATTATATTTCATGAGAACAACATCTTGTTGGAAGATTGGTTGTTTTCATTGATGTCAACCCTATTCATGGTTTTGGACCACAATATTGATAAAGGTATTTGGACATGAAGGGAAATGCACATGCATATACAACACCCATGAATGGATGGTATACATCATGTTGTTTCTGGTGGTATGTGGCATGTCACGTGGATCCTCATGGTTGAGGAGAAATGAATTTTTGAATATGACAAAGTGAATTGAAGAAGGAAGTACATGTAGGCCTTGAAAATAATTAAAGAAAAGAATTACAAAATAAGAAAGTGTCAGGTCGGCCCTAATGTTAAAAGGAAGTGACATAAATGGTATAAATAAACATCATTATACATT
>SNQJ01S0033030.1:102810-122646 GCA_010110895.2 Picea sitchensis
ATATCAATGGAACCACATTGATCCATCTTCATCATGTATCAATGACAACTCATTGATCCATCTTCATCTATTCATTCTCATCAAGGACAATACATATTATATTACATAAATCATCAATCAATTGATCCTTTGACATCAATCAATCAAACTATTGGCATCAATGACAACATGATCCAACATCAGGATGCCAAGCATATGAATCATATATGCATGAATACCAGTCCTCTAAAGAAGACAACTCAATCCATTTTTCTTGAGAGCTACCTTCAACATCGTAAATGGGATCTCTATCAATAATGAAGCAACCCACATCCCATTTACATCTCCCAATCTGTATGAAGTCAACAATGTGTATATCAACCATTTCAAAGAGGTCCTTCACCAAATCATATGTGTCATTGGGACTAATCACTTCTCGATCTTTATGTGTAGTAGTAAAATAGGGCTGAACGGATTCATATTTTTCAAGTGGGATAATGGATACCAATGTCTCTTTCTGCTCATCTAGATATTTCACTTCATTAGGGTTTTCTTCTTTTTGGAAACTTTCTTCATGGATATGCTCTTTAATCAATTCTTCATTATCTTCAATAGGATCAAAGAATTCACAATCATGATCTTGATCTCTAACAAGTTTGTATACTTCTTTGGGCATGGAGAGTGGTTCATCGTCATTTGGGAAGTTTTCCTAGTACCCATACTTCTCGGTCACAGTGTCATACAATGATTTTACTCCATAATATGAAATGGAAACCTCCCATGTCAAGTTTAGGGTAGTATTTTCCTCATAACCTTGGAGGATAGTGTCATACTCTTCTTCTCTTTGTTCACAAAATTTGAGAAAGTCCTTATGGGGACAACGCTCTATCAATTGTTCACAAAACTTGCAGTCTTCTTCTATGCTTTCCTTGAAGCATTCAAAACTTTCCTCATTACTTTCATCAACTTCTTGCCTGCAATTTTTGTTTCAACAAACTATGGAATAATTGTTTCTCGTAAGACTTCAATAGCATCAAGGTCAACACCTTCTCTTGAAAAAGTGTCCTTGAGGTCCTGAATTGTTTCTTCAAGACTTTGAGATTTTAGTCCCCAACATTTAAGGAATTCTAGGATGAGGATTGTTAAATACGATATACTTCTTGGGTTGCAAGAATGATTGATCCAATCCTTTTGTTCACTTCACAAGGAAAACAAAAACAACCGTAGGCATACATGCTCATGTTGGACATTCAATTAGTTGATGCATCTAGTGAAGTCAACAATGTGCTCTATAGCAGAACATGGATTACCATCGAAATTTGGGATAACATCCAACTGGTTTATCGAGAACTTGTTTGGATAACTGTCAATAGATTCAACATCCAAGGCCTTGTATGCTTTGTGAAAGTGCCACAAAACCATGTTTCCATTACTGGGATCTCACTTCAATGGAGTCACTAGATGAGAATAATGATCAACAAACATCACAAGGGAACTTCCCTCAAACAGATTCGCCGGGAAAACTTGGGGTAAAGTCTTTGGGATGGAATATTTACAAAGTTTCATTAGGGCACGAAAGAGGATTCAAAATCCTCCCTGGAAATGACACCAAAATGAACTAGGATTCAAAATCCTCCCTGGCAATGGAACCAAAATATTATAGCACCAAAATCCTAAGAATTGTGCATCCTATGGCTCTGGCCATGTTGTGAAGGCAATCAATATTAGTAGACAAGAGTAGTGAAACTCCTTCCCCTCATATTGGGCTTCGGCGCAGTCCAGTAGGAACTGGTTCAGCAAGAAAGGATCCCAACTCATTGTAGTGCCTTCTACACATTTCTATATGACAACTACGACCCATGATGGGACTTGGTCCTTCTTGCATTTTTGTAGAATTTTTCATGCTAACATTTGTGTGGATATTCATACTTTGAGGTTGCATATGTTTGGCACATCCATGTCGTGAACCCCTCTGACCATGTGAAGTTTCACTTGCATTGCCTCTAATTGTGCTCTTTATGTCTTCTTATCTGCAAATAACGTGGCAGGGTCCTTCCCCTGGATGGGTAGTCCAGTAATCTATGCTATTAGGTCTGTCTCAATCGAAATTGGACTATCCAACCACATGTACCCCCCATGTATGCAATATAGGAGGAGTTTGACGCAGGAATTTACTTCATTACTGTGGACGAAGTGGGGGATGCCAAACACGTTCAAGAGGCCTGTGCATTCCAATCCTCTAACCCAGTGCTAGACCACTGGTATGCTTTGTTTTTTTCGTGGATCTATTTGGAGTTCCAGGTATTCATGAGGCACAATTTCGAGGAACCTCTCCACATCGATAATGTCATGATCGACATACTTTAGCTGAGGAACCTTCCCCAACATGATGAATTCCTCTGGAATGTCTAGTGTCACCAGCCTATAATCTGGATTCCTCTACAGTGTAATTGGTGGGGCGTCATCCTTCCTCTGCGATATGTAATCATGAGGGAACTTTGGTGGCTCTGATGAGGATGCGCCTGAGGTTTCTTCAATCTCTTCTTTGGCTGCAAGAGCCCTGGTGTGACTCCTTTTTGGTACCATTGTTGTTTCTTCTGCATCTTTGGGTGGCATCATTTCTATGTTTATCTCAACTATTTTAGTTGTTGAATCTTTGTGCTCTCTCTCTCTCTCAGTGCTCTTTGTTTTTCATGTAACTACTAAATAACAATAACCTGCCTTTTTGTAGTTTTGGTGGATTTTGTGCCCTGTTTCCCACTGTTTACCTATCCTCGTGCCTTCCTGCATATCTCCTCATCTAGTAGTGTGATAGGTGCTTCATTAATGGCATTTTATTTCCAAATACACTAGTATATTTTCGTCATGGACTTCCTCTCAGTCATGCTTATCAATGGATTTTTGACTTTACTCCATGTCTTTATGGTAGCTTTATGAATGGGCCTTTTAGCGGCTATATGCATTGTCATCATTGTTGTCTTTATTCCTTGTTCTTATTCGCCCCTAACTGGAATTTCATTCTTGTTTCGTACTTGACAGTTGTCTCATCGTGTAGTTCATGTAATTACCACTACATACTTGACTATTTTTTTGTTAGGTTTCCCCGGTTGGTGCAGTTTCCCCACCCTGCATTGTTCCCATTTTTTTTCTTGCGCGGTTCTTCCTATTGTGCATCTTTTCATCCCTCTTGGTATCATTTTAGACGACTTTATTTCACTATTCCTTTCAGTGTGACTCCATTAAGTGTTTCCAACTGCGAAACACCTACCTTTGTCACCTCCTAGATCACATATGGGCCTAACCAGTGCATGTTGAACTTCCCTAGGTGCTACAGAAACTTGCTATCATATAGTAGTACCAAGTCGCCTACTTGGAATTTTTTCGACTTAACGTGTCTGTCATGCCAAGGTTTTTCCCTTTCCTTCTATAATTATTTATGGAACCCTATGGCAAATCTATCCTCCTCCATTTGTACCAGTTGTGATCGTTGTGATGCACAGGCTTGGTACAATAAATTCCCTTGTCATTATTGCCTCTTATCCTTAGACCAACCTTAACGGTGTTTGTCTTGTCAACTTATTGTTGGTTGTCCTATATGCCCACAATACCGTAGGGATTCTTAAGTCTCATTCGTCTCTTCCCACGTTGCAGATTTTGGTTATTGCATTTTCTAGGACTTTGTTGAATGCTTCCACTATACCATTATCCTGTGGGTGGTACAACATACTCTTCTGGTGGTGGGTTTGGAATTATTCCTTCAAGGTTACTATATTTTTATTAAGGAAGTGTGTCCCTTTATCACTCATCAATGTTCTAGGGCATCCAAATATGGTTACTATGTTTTCGAACAAAAGTGTGTCGTCATTTCTGCATTGCAATCTATGATTGGCATATCTTCCGCCCATCGAGTGAGATATTTTTTTGAGGTAATGATGTACCTTTCCCCTGATATTCTTGTTGATGGGTTAATTGGTCCAATGAAGACAATATCCCACTTATCCAATCCTATAATGTAACATGTGGGTTTAATGGCATCTTTTCCCTTCTATAGGGTTTTCCGACCCTTTGGAAAACATCGCATGTCTGAAAGTATTCATTTGCATCCTTATGGAGGTTAGGCCACCATAACCCTGCATGTAATACCTTTTGCGTAGTGTCTTTCCCTGCATAGTGTCCTCCTACGATCCTGTTGTGCGCTTATACCAATATATTTGGTCTTTCGTTTTCAACTATGTAGCATTGTAGTATTCCATCTGCGCCCAGTTTATATAACCTCCATGCAATGAGTTGGTATTCCATAGCCTTTACTACCAACTACTTCTTTTGCACGAACTTCATGTTTGAGGGGGCCATTCATGTACTTAGGAATTGTACAATATCTGTAAATTAATCATCGACCATTTTAACAGAGAATAGTTGTGTGTTTGGAAGGTTATCGTCCAAGTTTCCTACATCTTCTCCTGAAATTATGTGTGACATATGGTCAAGATCTGCATTGAGTTTACCTTATTTTACTACTACTTAGAAGTCATACTCCTAGAACAATAGGATACGTTTGCAAATCCTCCCCTCCAACATTGGTTTATTGACTAGGTATCATAGTGCATAATGATCTTAAAGTGTGATCCCAAAAGGTAGTGTTGGAATTTCTGGAGTGTGTAGACCAAGGCCAACCCCCCCCCCCCCGCTTTGTGGTGGTATAGTTTTCTCTATTGTTCAAAGTTTCCATCTAGTGAACACAATGGGGTGATCAATGTCCCCTTCGTATGGCTATGATAAGATTGATCCTAGTGCCATAGATGGGGCATCTACATGTACATGAAATTCCTTAGTCCAATCTAGGAAGATGAGGGTTGGTGTCATTACTAATTTGTGTTTTAGTGTGTCCATTCCTTTCTGGCAGTCGTTATTCCACTGAAACTTCACTTCCTTTTTCAGTAGTTTTTCCATTGGTGTTGTGATTTGCGCATATCATTTAATGAATTTTCTGTAATAACCTATGTCTCCCAATGTCGTGCACAATTGTTTTACTGATGTGGGTGGTTGTAGTTCCAAAATTACTGCGATTTTGGTTGGGTCCACTATTAATCCTTGTTTACATACTACATGTCTTAGTAGTACTCTGAAGGGTGGGAAAAAATACATTTCTTTAGATTCAATGATAAATGATGGTGTATGCACTTGTCCAACATCAATCTCAACAATTACACATGGTCTCGCAATAGGCTAAAGACAGTCCAATCATCCAAATATACTTCAAGTAATTTATGGATAAACTCCTTAAATACTACGACAACTACTCTAGAGAATACCTCCGGTGCATTCTTTAATCCGAATGAAATTATCGTATATTGGAAACTTCCCCATTCTGTTGTAAGTGTTGTCTTATGTCGGTCCTCATGCACAATTTTGATTTGATGGTATCCTGGAAAACCATCTATGAATGAATAGGCCTCTTGTCCACCTACGTTCTCTAGTACCTCATATATAAATGGAGTTTGGAATGGGTCATGTAGGCATGCATCATTTATCTTTCTGAAGTAAACACAGATTCTTATTCCCCCTATTTTCTTATCATGTACTACCATGGGACTTATCCATTCAGACCCTTCGACTGGTTCAATAACTCTCGATTTAAACATGTGGTCCATTTATTCCTTGACTTTTTCTTTATATCGTGGGTTCAGTCGGTATGGTCTCTGTCTTACCTATTTAGCATCAGGATTAAGTTGGATTCTAATTTCACCTATCTCACCAGCTATCCCCTTCATTTCTGATAATTTTCTCCATAATAGATCTCGATACTCGCACAATAATTCGACTATTCTATAGTTTCGTCATCCCAGTAGTCTCCTATTTGCACCAACTTCGGATTTTCCTCTGTTTGAATGTTGACCTTCCTTTTCTATACTATTTTTTGTAGGGTTTTGATTCCATCTCCGAGACTTATACCATTTTATCTCCTTCTATTTCATGTACTTGAACATTCTGGGGAACTTTGTCATCCTGATCCTCTTCGGTCACATTATAGTATTCAAGTAGTTTATGGAATATCATAGAAACATTATGTGTGTTGCATGTCGATATTACTTATGTATGCTCTTATTAATTTCATATTGATATTACTTCCACCTGTTCTTCTTCATTGAATAGTTTGTGTTCGATTTCTTGAAGTGTTGTATCTATTGAGAGTGACTTATGTTGAAACGCAAATGTTTCCTTGAACCTTTGACTTATGTAACCCCACTCCATTGTGTCTCTGCACACTTCCATTTCTAAAACCAAGTTTCTTAGTATTGTCTCAAGAGTATGAATGAACTTGTGTGTCCAATCCTCAGTAGAAACTATGTTCCACTGGTTTTCACACTACGCAATATGCTATATTGGGTTTCCTTCACTGGTATATTTATGTGTCATGTCTCCTTTTTCGGTATTAAATATTATCTAGATTAGTCGTCTACATTGTTTCCAATATTCCATGGTGCCTTTGTGTGTCTCCCACCATCTTGTAGAGGTGGCTTTCAACAAAATGTCCAGTGCTAGCAACCTATGTTGCTCTGGTACCTGTGCCTCAAAATTTTGTATGAATGTTGTTATATCTGTCAACCCGTCATACTTGGTTGTGTTGCGCAATTATATTCCAATCCATCATAATGACATGTTCATGTGCACACATCGTCGTGTTGAGACTTCATTAATCATTTGTTTCCAGTTTTCCAGACCTTATTCTGATTCTGATGTACATGAATTGATGCTTCTCCAACTCAGTGTGTCATCTGCAGTAGGGTTCACATAATCATCCATTCTCTCATTCATGTTGTACAAGTGATAGATATCATCTCCCCGTGTGGGTTCTATGTACTGGCTTCCTTATTTTGGGTCTAAGGGCACGATCACTTTCATATATCCTACTTCAAATATCATCTCGTGGATTTTCAAGTTGATAATTGCTTGGTTATCAAAGGCCCATTCCAGTCCCATTAATTTTAGATATGGTTGATTGTCGTCCACAATCTCGATAACTTCGAAGAATAAGATGTTGCGCACTCCATCTATGTTCATAGGTATTTCTGATAGTCTGCCAATAATTAATATCTTGTATTGATTTTATAATCTCAATTGGATGGGTTACCACACTAACTTTGGTTTCCCCATCATCTACCATGTTTTCTTAGGTATCACGTATGGACCCTAAATCTAAGATCACGTTGTCAATGTCGTTTTCTCCAATCTACGCACTGAACTTAAATTCTCTGTTGGTTCTTTTCTTGCACAATAGTTGGTTCACTACTTTATTTTTAGTAGGGATTGTATTCCCTTGAGCACAGTGATTTATTATCGAGCCTAATGTATACAATGCCTTTTCATCTTCGACCAACTCTAGGAAAATTTGCAAAAACTTTCCTAAGGTGCTTATCTTCTCCAATGATCCTTTGGTCATGACCTCGTCCTCAGTGAAAGGAATATTTCCCATAGGTGGTGTGTTCTATGTGGATTTTGTCGAGTCCTATAGTACAAGTTATTTCCTTGCTTGTTTATAGGTCTCCTTCTCTTCCTGTGGGTCAAATGCTCGTGTAGTTTCTTTTTATTTATTTATCCACTGCTCAACTTGTTTCCCTCCATTGTTTGCATCTCTCCATGTTTTGGTTCCTCCACGTGTAATGACTATGAGTTTGGGTCCTTCATCCCTTATCTGGGTGGATATCTTCTGAATGTTCGGGTTTTTATTTTGATTCCCTCTGGCTTGTTATTTTTCCAACAGTTGTGGACAATCCTCTGTTTCATGTTCTAATGTCCGACAGTAAGTACATGTTGTGCAGGGATTTTGGAAATATCACGTTAAGTGTCCTGGTTGGTTATAGTTATATCATACTATGGGGCCTCTTCCTCCTCGCCCAAAGTTTGTTCGAACTCACCCCCTAACGAATCCTCCTCGGTTTCCTTGATTAAATCCTCTCGGGGTATTATACTTCCCTCCTCCTTCTATCGCAACATTCTCCTCTTGAATTTTGTACATGTCTATTGTGCGCTCCCTCATTATATCAAATGAATGATAATATTTTTCTTCATGCCCCACTGATTAGCAAAATCTACAGAATATGTTTCTTGGGCTATGCTGATATTTTTTTAATAGTTGGCACTCATGGGGGTTATGTCCCCACTTCTTGCATATCTCGCAGTATCCTCCTCCTAGTAGCAGGTTTAGCACTCCAGCCGCTAAGTACTACGCAAAGGATAGACACTCATCTTTGTGGTAACCTCCAGTCCTGCATTTGGTGCACAATATTTGTTCATGTTTCTCTTTCCCCTTTGTAATTTCTACCAACTGAATTGGTAATGCAACTAACTAGTTATGTATATGCGCCATTCCATTGTTGTCTATGACCATAGATGCTTCTAGTTTCATAGCAATTTCCAATGCATCGAACTGCACCATAACCTTTTCTTGTATTAATAGACTTTGGATGTGAGGTAACAAGCCTGCAATGAACCACTCTCTATGTTATTGATCGGGTACTTGAAATGTTAACCTCCCCACCACATATTTTAATCTCTGATCAAACTCCCATATAGACTCATTCTGTACTTTTTTGATCTCCTTGATCTCAGTAATGTGTTGTGACTTAGACTTTGGTTTATTAAATTCTCTTAGAAATGATTTTGTAATCTCTAATAAGGTTCTTTTGTGGCATGGTATTGTGGTACTTTGTAGCTTCATGTACCAGACTAGCACACATCCTCTAAACTTTGTCTCCAACTGCCACATCTTTGTGCCATCATCGTGGACATTCTTTGCAATCCAAATGGTCTCACATATGAACAAGTGTTGTTTTGGATCCTCAGATCCAATTCCATTGAACTCTGGTAATCTAAGTGTATTATCTACTCCTGCCATATTTTTGTGTGTAGGCCCCCTTCCTTGTGATGTTGGTCGAGTATGACTACATGTACCACTACCACTTCTCTAGCTATTGCTGCTATGAATTCCTTTACTGACTACAAGTGCTATACAAATATCTTCGAACTTTTTCTCAGATTTTGGTGATGCACAGGAGGTTGTTGTTTCGAACTAGGACTCAATTCAGACACGACTTACTAGTTCCTCTATCACTAGATTGAACATGATATCTTCCTCTTCTCCCTCTGTATGTTGTAATTCTATTATATGGATGTTTGTGTGATGTTCCAAGTACTCACTATGCTTCTCTCTCTCTCTTCAGCCGCAGTTCTCAACTTCTTGTACCTTATCCCACTACGTAAGACTCCAAATTTGTATTCTCCTTTTGATATCCCTTCTTGTTTTTGTTTCATTCTTAGTCTCCATTTCCTCTGTCAATTTTCCTATCCTCCTATCAACTCCTGGTCAAAAACCCAAGTCCCTCCATGTGTGTGAAGTTATTTAGCTATCTGACTCCATTGTCATCACTTCTTTGTCACATAACAACATCTTGATCTCGATAGCTAACAATTCCAAGATTATTCCGTGCGGACCTTTAAATAAGTCTCTTTTTGCAACACTATAATCTTGAGTACAATCTATGGAAAATTATGTTACGTAGCATCCCAAGATACTATCCATCCAAAATTCCACTGTGTTGGATGTCCTATTGTCTAGTGCTTCCACTCGTTTCACTAGTTCAGGAATCTATTTCTTTGGCATGGCTGGTCGATGCCTGCCAATATTTTCCACAAATATTTCCAACAATTCTGCTAAAATATTATGAAATTCACCGAAAAAGACCTCATGTAAGTCTGTATACACATACCTTTGTAGCCATTGCTTGTTCTCTAAGCACGGATTTCTATTTTCCTTCTGAGCAAATTCTTTTTCTTTTTGTTCCATCCATTTGGTTATCTCTTTCCTCGTTGGCCTCCAAAACATTCCCTCACTTCCATCTTCTCGGTCCTGGAAACATAACCATTTGTTGGAGCACGCAAACGAATAGGTTAAATACCATGGGTTCAAAGTAAGTTATCCAACAAAACCCTATATATATATCGGCCCTTTCAGCATCACCTGCAAGCAGTTGAAGTCTCACCTGAGGTATCTTTATGGGGACTGCAGGAACCAAGATTCTGCAGTGATGAGGGAAATAAGGGAGGCATGTTCTATCATACCTACAGGACTCTCTTGCACACTAGATACTAGTTAATCTATCCTCATTACTTAATTATTTATGTATATCTTTCTATATTCTCACCATTTAACAGTTAAACATACAATTAACGTTACTGCGCATGAATATTTCAACAGTATTAGTAAAGACAAGAATTCATCCGTAGTAAAATTAGGAATTAACACCATACATAAATGAATTAACATATTACAAACATGAATCACCATTCATCAGTATAAATCAACACAGAATTACCGCGGTTCACCCCCTCTTGGGCTACGTCCACAAAATATTTTCTTCTTTCTTATATTTACGGCATTCAACTTGCGCTCTATGCTACAATATATGTTCAATATACAAATTTATGCTTACATTCATGGATTATTTACACAAAACATCCTATAATCGCAACAGTTCCTTAGAACTCTTCTAGTTCTTCGACTTCACCTTTGTTCTCTGTTATCGTTGTTGTCGCTTCCAATTATTTCTTCTCTTTCATAATCTCTCTCACTTCTCTACTTTCTTCCCCTTTTACCTCAGGTTTTCTTGCCATCTCATAATGAGTTGTTTCCCACTCCTGCTCGATTAGTGACAACTCATTCTGAGTTGGATACAGCTCATGCTCGACTAGTTTTCCCATATTTCATGAGACCTTGTTCCTTCATGTCCCCCATCTTCTTCTCTTTCTTCTCTCTTCTTTCTTGATATTATTGATCTTCTTTATCTTGCACCTTTTATTTATGCGTCATTTCTTCTCGTTGTTCTCTCTCCAACCTGCATTGCATTCCAACACTCATACAAAATCACAAGGAAACTTCCCTCAAATAGAGTCGCTAGGAAATATTTGGGTAAATGCATTGGGATGGAATCTTGCCAAAGTGTCATTTGGGCACGAAAGAGGATTCAAAATCCTCCCCGACAATGGCACCAATTTTTTTTCATGCAAACTGTAGGTTGGTAAAAGCCCGACCCAATCCACAATATGGTGGTAACTGTGGGAGAGTCTACCCACTGTCACCTTAGATAAACCCTCCCCTTACTTTAGTGAAGGATAAATCCAATAGAAGGGGGGAATATCGGGTGACCATAAAGGGAAATGAGATGGAAAGTGAGGTTATGGAAGTGATACCCCTATAATTCAAAGTATTGAGAGAATGATGGCTTGGAAGTGAATATTAGAAATGGTAAATGGTTACCAAGTTCTTGAGTACCTATAGAATATAGTTGTACCTACTTGAGACACAATAAAAGACAAGATGCAACCCCAATAATCCAATAGAAAAGCAAGTCAGTAAACTTCCAAGTCAATAAAAGCCCAAGTAAATAAGCAAGAGGCCAACTCACTAAAATCCCAAGTCACTAAGAGACCAAGTCACTAAGAACCCAATAATCAACAATAAAATGATAAGAAGAGCTGCTAAACAAGTCACTAAAAGTCCAAGTAAATAAGCAAGAGGCCAACTAGCAATTACTAGCGTAACTCAAGTATGATAGCACAAGACTCTAGAAACAGTTAAAGGTTGTTAGGGACAAGAATTGAAGAGATATTATTGCAGCCTTATGGCTGTAGAAAACAAGTGCTACAACAGAAAATTCCAACCACTCAAAATCACAAGTAAACCACCCAAAAGTTGCACAATGACTTGTAGTTTATTATGGCATCTTTCTAGCAACATTTGACGGTTGAAATGAGAGAAAAGTAAAATCTTTAAAGTGATTTGTTGCAACGCTAATGGCTATAGATTAAATTTATAACACAAATAAGAGTTAATTAGATAAAGATGATGCCCTAGGGGTGTCAGCAAACTAATATCATGTAGAATTGATTGCCCGTTAAATAGTTTGAAAATCTTGTAAAATCATGTTACCCAATGCAAGTAATTTTATTTCTCCAATGCAAATTTCAGATCAGTTCCTTTAAAATATTGGGTAAATGGAGTCTTGGATTGTAATAGTTAGATCCACAATATCCCTAGGGGTGTAAACCCTCTTACTGCCTAGGGCATACAAATCAAACTTAGGTAAATCAAGGAGGGTGTACACCCTTGTACTCCTCCTAGAAACCTTGCAATGAATGATTTGTCAACTAGTAAATGAGATGAAGCTTGATGGAGGGTGTTAGCACTTATACTCCTCCTAGGGTTTCAACCAATACCAATTATGAAATAAGAAATAAGAATGAACAATTGGATATTTTCCTTACCTATTTTAAGAGAGATGCAAGATAAAACCCTAGTTCACCAAGAATGACCATTCATAAGCAAGAGAAAAAAACCTCCAAGAGGTGTGTACCACCTTAGCTCCACAAATATGGAAGAGAATTCAACATAAGACATTTTCACAAGAGAGATATATCCAAATTTCCCAAAGAGGGCACAAATTTCAGCCAAGTAGTCTTCTCACAATGGGAAAGCTATGATAAAAATTAAAACACTTTAATCTCTATTTATACAAATAATTTAAAAAGTTTTTTTTCCACTTAGTTTAGGGTAAACCACAAAACAAGGGAGACTTTTCCCTTTATTTTTCTCCTTTACAAATTTAATTCAAATTTAATTTTAAAAATGCACATAAGAAACCCTAATAGATGATGTCATTCCTCTCTAGGGTGACGTCAAGGCACTTCGAGCAAGTCGTTGGGATTGAAGGAGATGTGTTAGGACTTTAAAGGCCATACGTCTTCAATCCAAGGTTCTCCTCACTGCAAGCTCTCCTCTCTTCAAATCGTGACAAGTGGCCATCATCACAACCAAAACCCTAGCCCTAGGGTGACGTTAATCCCTCCAGTGTGATGTTTTGGCCTCAAAAGAAAAACGTTGGGCTACCAAAATGCTAGGATAGATCCTCCAATGTATCTCTCAAGCCTCCAAAGGTGTTGGGCATAGGCCTAAGTTGAGAATAATTATATTTTGTGCGCAATCCTATTTTTGGAGAAGGATTTGTTTTGGGGAAAGACCAATTTTTGGAAATGAAGACCTAATTTTGGAGTGCACACAACAGGTGGAGGGAAAGAAGCGTGCAAAAAAATAAGGAAAAGTAGCATGGAGGAGTGAAGCAATGTAGTGCAAAGGAAGACATGCCTAACCATGATAGGGTTAGGGTTTTTGATAAGGATTGTAACGGCTATAAGCCTGTAAAATAGTATAAATAAGGGCCTAGGAGGTCTAGGAAAAGGGGGATGTCGGTTAAGGAAAAAGAGGTGTGTATGCGGGATAGAGACATATCATATCATAACAAAGAGAGTTGATTATCATGTTTTTGTAGGATTTTTTATTGTAATAATTTTGTAGGAGAGTCGAGTAAGGTATACCCTGAGGGTTAGGTCACAGGCTGAGGAGCCTAGTGTGATCTATTCCACCTCACAGAGGGTTTTACCCTCAATCTTGATTGTATTATTGAAGATGTAATGTGTGCAGCGTGAGATTTCACAGCAGATTAAATAAAAGATAAGAGAATCCATATCTTTGTGGACATAGCCCCAGGAGGGGGTGAACCATGATAAACCTTCTGTTATGTGTGATTTTTAATGAATTTTTACTTTCTATTGATCATTAGCTTATGAATGAAAGGTTAAAATAGCTATACCAGCATGCATGCATAGTTTTAAAGATGAATGAATCATATAAATAATTGAATAATTAACAAGGGTAATGCATAAGAAGGAAGAACAAAATCCCAGATCCCCACTCATTCCTAGACTGCAAACACCTGAGTATTGTAGTTACCCATAAAATTTATCTCGGGTGAGACTACACTATGCACCCTATCCGTAGAATTTCCTTCTAGTGTACAAGGAGGGTTGATAGTTTTTTAGGGTTTTGTTGGGAAAATGTTGAGATCTGAACCTGGGTCAGCCCAAGAAGAAGAGACAGAATCAAACCAACAAATGGTTCTATTGCTAGTTGCAAATGCATGGGATTGAGTGAAATGGATCTGTAGAAGAAACGCACGGAGAATGAACATATAGAAGAGAATGTTCAAGCCATCGAATCCAACGAAGGTAGAGATTGAGAGATGGTTGAAAGCAAAGGAACTTGAGTTTTCACAGAACGACAACAGAAACCCTAAGTTAATACCACACAAATATCTTGACAAATATGTGTTTAGCGATTTGCATGAAATATTTTTCTATGATTTCCCACATTTATTTCAGGAGTGTTTATTGAGGTTAAAGGACAACCACCCTACAAATTGAATCAGATAGTTGGAGTGGAATCCTGTGGAGATCGCGCAACTACAACAAGTTAATAACAGATTTACGTGCAAAGTAGATTTCTGGTTAGATAGTATTGTTGTAGGGTTTATTACTGAATTTGCAGTAGATACCGTGAAGTCCTACATCGTAGTAGAGAAATATTTTCTAAAGGGAACCAAAGGTAGGTACATCAGATCATGTTATACTTCAATCAATATTTTATTGTATGAAAATGGTGTGATTACCATGGAATCAGACAACTAAACTTCCATGCGTGCATGGGGGAAAGGGGGGAAGCACTGACAAGAGGTTGAGATATGGAAGAGGAGATGGATAAAAGAAAGAAGAAGGAGGCCATGGACCCAATCATGATGGAAGAAGACCAGATAGAGCAGATAATGGAAAAAGTTGGAAAGACACGCAATGGAGTACCCTACCAATATAAAATGAATAACTAGAAGAGAGTCATACCCGACATAAAGGTCTTGGAAAGCGATGAAGAAGAGGTAGAGGATCTCTGGGATGTGGAGAATATTGAGGAAATCATGTGAGAAACATATGAGAGTAAAATAGGAGGTCCAAGGTTAGGGACAGAAGGCAAAACTCCAATCCAGATCATCGTTAGTGTGGAACCTACAACCCCATGTGCGACTAATACACCAGAAAGAATACCATCATTTAGACAATCGAATTTTAGTGGAAGAAAAGAAACGGGACAAGGATCCAATCAAGGAGCATCAACTGTGGGAGCCAGTTCAGGAAGAAACAATCAATTTTCTACACTACACAGATGCAGTAGCTCAACACAGTTCAAAATGGCGGGACATGATCCCATTATCAAATTACCATAATTTCAGGGAGAGGCATCAAAGGACCTTGAAAAACATGTATTAATTTGTGAGAAGATATGGGAAGAAAAGCATATCGCAGATGAGGATACAAAACTCGTGTAGTTATTTATCACACTAAGAGACCGCGCATTGGATTGGTACATGAGCCTAGATGTAAATAGTCTGCAAGGAGTACCAAAGGCTATTGCAGACATGAAAAAACTACTGGTAAACGAATTTCAAAAGCCCGGCTCAGAAGACCAGTACATGAATGAAATGATTGAAATCAGGCAAAAACCAAGTGAGTCTATTTGGGATTTTGATCAGAGGTTCAAACATCTGAAAGGTAAGTTGAAATATGCAATTATTGACATGAAGCATAGGCACTTATTTGTGAACTCACTATTACCACACCTCAAATACGCGTTAAGACAACATAAGTTCCAAACTTAGGCAGAGGCTCTGTAGGAAGCCTCACAACTAGAAGAGAACTAGTATCAAAATACAAATCCAACAACAGAGGAGTTGAAGCAGGATCTGAAGAATTTAACATTTCAACTCAACCAGAATAAGGGCAAAGAAAAAAGAGAAGTTGTTTGGTGTACCCTATGCAGGACAGAAGGACACCATAAGAATGAATGTCCAACTTTTGCGCAGTATATGGAAACAGGTGTACCAAATCCCTTGCCAACATGAGGACCATGGTGTGAGATTTGTAAAATGCATGGGCATGATCCATATCATTGTCTAATGATGCAGAAGTATAAGACAATACCCAAAAGTTCATAATGCAATTTTTCAAATAAATGGGTCATGATGATAAGGATTGTAGGAAAATGGAGTTGATGAGAGAAAGAAATTCATATACTTATAGGGTGCAATCATAAATGATGACAGGACAAGTTTCACCTCAGTTAATCCAGGTACCACCACCATACAACAATGCACAACAATAGTACAATAATGTGCATCCTGAGTACAATAATGCACATCCACAATATAATGTCACACAATATAACCAAGAACCTCAGTACAATGCACCATGAAGAGATCCAGGTGGATACAGAGGAGGAGGTTGAGGAAACGGAGGATTTGGACGAGGTAGAGGACCAGTAGTGTGCCACAACTTCCAACAACCAGGACATTATGCAAGGGATTTCCCACTTCTACCAACAACATGTATGTATTGTCGCGCAACAGACCATGACACAGAAGATTGTCCAACACTCTTGGGAAAGATCCAAGAAAAAAGGAACCAGAATAACCAGAATGTCTAGTGGATTTCTACATAATCCAATGATGATGGGAGAAACATCAATATAGTCACTCGAGGAAGATCCAAGACAGGAACTGATGCAGCAAAACAAGATCCAGCGCAACACCAATGGGTTAAGAAGAATATTGAGCCATGGAAGCAGTTTGACGCGCGAGAAGTAAAGGAAACATTTAAGGAGGCTAGATAAGAGTTTCTCAAGAAAAATGTTTCATCTACATCAGCTATGCAATGAACTCAAAACTCACCAATGTATGAGATGCCCTCCTCAATGGACCATACCAATGAAGGACAACCTTTAGAGAAAGTAAGTACCATAAAGACTTTTCTACAATCCTGTGTTAAGTTATTGAAGGATCCATCATCTATTAAGGTCTTACAAAATCTGCTAGAAAGATTCAACACAGAGGTATAAGGGAAGTTAGAACAAAAAACAGTCGACCATATCCATACAAGAAGAAGCACAAGCAGAGAATTCAGACTAAATGCTAATATTGGGGATTTCAACATGGGAGATATTATACTAGACTTAGGCTCTGAATTAAATGTCTTGCCTAAGAATACATGGTAGTGTATGGGACAACCCACACTAGGTTATTCACCTGTCCAGTTGAAATTAGCAAATCAACATAGAGTGTTACCAATTAGAAGGCTTAAGGGTGTGACAGTAGGTCTGGATGGAGTGCGCACCATGGCAGATTTTGAAGTGATATAGATAGTAGATGGAACAACACCTTACCCATCATTGCTTGGATTATATTGGGCATTTGATAAGAAGGATATAATCAACCTGAACACAATAAAAATGACTTTTGAATCAAGTGAATATAGAGTCATTGCACCATTGGATCCTTTAGAAGGATAAAAAATTTTAGAGGCCACTTGTTTGGATTTGGAAGAAATAAACCAATTGTACAGAACCACCATGTGAGAAGAGGATTATTTTAACACAACTGCATATGGGGTACTCATATAGAGAAGCATTACATCATGTTCTTCCGACTCAGACACAATTTTGGAGAATTGGCAACAATGATTACATGAAATTTCCACAAGAAGGTGTGCAAGAATAGATCACACAGTAAGATGGGTTGGTACAGAGATACGAGAACCTCCTAATTTTCATGGGTTAAATAAATTAGAGGAAGTCTTGATAGAATACAAAAAGGAAGTATTAGAAAATCAGAGGCTCCTATCCCTATATATTTCACTCAAGGCAATGCCTGCAAGATGGTGGGGTGCACACAAAGAAACAATTTAGGACTGTATCACTGTAAATGACTACTACGCATTAGATTTGGCACAAAACAGGGGAGAAATAAAATACAGAGGTATGATGGATAAGGAACACAATGGAGGATGACACCATTAGAGGAATGGACTCATCACTTTATCCATACATTGGAAGGGATCCCAGGGAAATGGTACATAGACTAGGAGATGCGCAGAGGCACTACAAAATGGATAGAATTACAACATAATTTTGTAGAAACCTTCTCATTTGAACATGAGAACCCCAACACTGATTCAGTGTTGAAGCTGATACAGGAAGTGATATTTATTAATGAACCAAAGGCTGAAATCATGACACAATATCAACAACAGAACAGACAAAAAGTCAAATACTTACTCTCATGATATCATGTCGAAGAAGAAGCACCATATGAAGATGAACCGTTCAACATTCATATTAGAGAAATTGAAGGAGAGAGAGAGGTGGAAGGTCCATCTCTAGAATCAAAATTATTTGTTGCACCAATCAAAGTTAAGAAAGAAAACATTGGGACGAATGATAATCCTAAAATGGCAAGTATTGGAGACTATTGGGATGAGAAAACATTGGAAAGAATAATAGAGTTATTGCACGAATACAGTGACCTATTTCAAATGAACTTCACAGAGATGAAAGGCATAGCATGAGAACTAGGTGAGATGAAGATACCCCTCAAACCTAAGGTTATACATGTTAGACAGAGACCTTACAGATTAAATCCAGTGTATAAGTAGAAAGTGAAAGCAAAAATTGACCGAATGTTGGAAGCTGGCATTATAGTGTTGGACACACTTACCACACTTAGAGGGGGTGGTGAATGAGCGTGGGGATCTTTTTCCCAAAACTTCCCTCTTACAAAAAAACTCCTTAGTTAACATTCAACATTTTCTCATTACTCATTGTTGTCATTTATAATCAATTATATGTGAATACATATCAGCAACATATATCATCAACATATCATCAACAAATCATCTCCACAAGGAACACAAAGAACACAAGATGTATCTACAATTTTTCTTTTTATTATGGACTTCAATCCGGGGGTTTTTCAGTAACAATTGAATAGAGTACAACTCTACAAGAGCACCGGATCTATATGCAAGACTCAGCTTAAATTCTCAGCACCAACTGAGATGAGGCAACAATCCTCAACAAATATCAATCTGTCAACATAAGCAAGTCCATCAACCATGCACCAACCTGTGCCAAACAACCTGTAATCAACCTGTACCATAAACAAGTGCATCCAACCATGTACCACCAAGTATATACCAATCATGTGTCAACTACTCATCAGCAATGACTCATCAATATGTACCAACGTCATCAACTATACACCTCATGTATGTGCCAACTCATCAACTGCTTGTCTCAACCATGACTAGTTTTGGATTAGTCAACAACCCCAACTTGAAATAATCATAACTTTATACCTGTAATGAATAAAGATCTAAAACTGATACACAATGTTATTCAATGCGTTTATACAATTCCTCTAGGTGGCACTACTTGTAACCTCTTAGAAAATGAGTTATAGCAAAAATGACATACCTTGCTTAATTCTGGCTTATTCTAGAGAACGACCTTGTAGAGCGTGGCACACACCAAATATTCATTTAATTGATATGAAACTATTACAAAACATACTAGATAATGTACCCTAACCAACACATTTGGTCTCACTGAATTTGTATTTGTTATGAATAAGTTATGATGTTTTTACCCGAAACACCTATTTTTGACTAGTTTCAGGACTAGCCACAAACCCTATTATCCACGGAGTGTAACTCCCAAAATATAATGACTGACAAGATGAATATTTTACCACAGATACTTGGGTATGGTTTCTCAATGGAATATAAATTTAACGGTCTGAATCATTATAGAAATTTTTTTATAGAGAAAATGGTGAGATGACCTATAAATAACATACCTTAGAAAGCACCATCAAAAGAATTTATCCTTCCTTGCATTTCGGCCTTCTTTTCTTCACCTTTCCTTAGAATTTCGGCTTATATATCTTTGGTTACCTAAAACACATATATATATTCAATATTCTCAAGTGTGATTAAAATGAGAGAGCCTTGCCTCTTATTTATACTCTCCAAGTAGCTTCCTTAAAAACATCTTCTAGGTCACTTGGCCCCACTTTCCTTAATTTAGGG
>SNQJ01S0033030.1:146676-183654 GCA_010110895.2 Picea sitchensis
TTAGTTGGTTCTTCCCTTGTTTGCTTGTGAAAAAGGGTTTTAGGTTGGGGTAGAAGGTTAAAAGTAGCTTATGAAGGGTCATGATCTGCATACAAGTTTAAGCCCTAGCTTGTTAGTCCGTAGGGTAGAATACCCCACAACATATGGGCCATGCATTTCCCCACTAAACATCCATGAAAAAAACCAAGTAAATGAAGATGGGATTCCTAGTTCTTACCTTGATCTAATGATAAGTTTAATGGTTGATCCAATCCTTCAAAAAGAGATCTATATGCATACACTTGGAGGAGGTTTTTTCTCCAAATCTCTCCACTCACCTCTGTTTGCAATGAAGAATGAATTTTGAACATGGTAAGTTTCTTTTTATAACTTTTTGGGAAATAAATAATTATTTTTTCACATTGAGACCAAGTAAGTAGGTTGATTTTCACATTAAGACAAATTAATTGGGTTCCCATCGGGTTTCAACATTAGCCATTCCATTTTCACTTCGTAACATGTTCAGTAGTGCCTACCCTTCATGGTCACCCTAGTTAGCACTCAGATTTATACTTGGTCCCATGTTTGTGATTTCTTGTAGGCTCAGGATCCTTCCTTTAGCCCCTCTATGACTTGATGATTCAACCTCATTCTTCTCTCTTCATCTCTATTCTCTCCATATCCCGTGGGGGTTCCTAAAATATTTTTATTATTTCTTAATGGTAGCCTATGCATTTGTTTCTTGTGCCATTCCTCCCATCATTGCACTTTTATTTTCCCAAATCCCTCTTACCATTATTTTAGTAGCCCTTGACCATCCTCCTCTTGCATTATTTGGCCTTCATTTTGCATCCATTTACCCATGGAGAGAATAGCTACTAAGAGTGGATCGCACTTTTCTTTACCATTTACATTCATCTTGCTTAGGTTGGTTCCATGCACTTGGAACATAAGAGCAAGTTGTTAAGACACTCATTCTCTAGAGCAAGTATAATTTTATCTCTTTTTCAAAATTGTAAAAAGACACGAAAAAGGTACCTATCGAGCATACTTTCATCATTATTTCATGCTCGTTAAACCATGATGTAGACAAATAATAAAAATAAAATTAAAGAAAGAGTGGGGGTTTTCCAGCATTGGTCTATTCTCAAAATGGAAACACCAGTTGAGTCACCCTTGAACATGGCACCTGTTTGAGTCCTCATCATCCAGTTGGGTTTAGCTTTCCTAGGAGTCATCCTAGTAATATAAATCAAAGATACTCATATGATCGATTACTCTTCAATTCATCATGGAGATTGCTTCAATAACTCCTATGTTGTTGCACCATATTCATCCAAATCTTGTATCTTGTTACCAAGTCACCATTGTGACATGTTATATGTTCGAGGTAAGTTTAATCCTGAGTTGACTATCTAGTGTTTTGTTAATTTTTTTATTCATCCATCCCTGTGTCAGTGTTACTTTGTGATTCTCTCTCTCCACATCATCTCTTGGTGTTTGTTTCATGTTGAATGATGGGGGATACATTAAGGCCCTCCTTTGATGGTGTTAGCACTAGAAGTCACACCTATATTGTTGTAGGTGTAAGCCTAATACCCATCAAAATGTAAAGGATAAATGTTTATAAAAGGTGGAAAATGGATGGAAAAATTAATTAGATATGTCAATCACAGATAGCTCCATGCAATATACATCAACATACAAGGCCTTGAGCAGCTTCAAATCAGGTTTTAAGAGATAAAGTGATAGATGGAAGATTAAACAAGGAAAGTGTAATATGCATATCATTTACATAAGGGAATATTGACACACATCTAAAGAAAACTCTTTGAAATAAGAACCTCTTACAATCAAAGAGGAAATACTTTGATACAATTACATACAATATCACAATAGATCCTTTATTGCAATATTGAAATAAAGAAACAATCATCCAGATGAATCATCCAACACAGAATGATATCAAAGTAAGATAGAAAATGATGAGAAAAAGAAGCAAGACTGATTTGCACCATTAAAAGTATCTTGGATCTAGTCCATACATTAGGAGAAAAACTATATTACGAAGAAAATATCAAAATAGGAATTGTATTGTCACACCATTCGAGCCTCTCCTAAGTCTTACAATACCCTTTAAATAACTCAAAACTATCGATGTCATATTTAAAATTCACCCCTCAACTTCCTCATAGGATCACCGTGCCTAAGGGAAGTATGGAAAACAAGTGTACAATAGAAAAAAAAACAAACTACTACTTTAATGGAAGATGTTGGCAATGTATGCAACATTCTTTAATAGCTGATGATATGACACAGACCCCCTTCCCTCCAAAGGGATGCTCGACCTCTCGGTCTTGTATCATTGAAATGTTGAGTCAGAGAGACTCCTTGGGTCTCTACGAGCACCCAAAATTACTCTACCCACACACACAGGTTTCTTTCACAAGTGACCATAGCTTTGACCGTAGGTTTACCTCTCCACGGTTTGGACTTTCGGGATATTCTAAATCTTTTCCTCAACTTTTCCTGAAGCACTTGTCTTTGAGCTTCTGAACTCTAGCCATGCGTCTCCTTATATTCATCGGCCCTGCTATGGTTTGGACTTCATGACCTTGTGAAACTCTAGGCCTTCCACCCACAAACCTTCGACCTTTTGATTCCTAAACTCTAGGACTTCATACTTCACGACTCTTCTTTTGTCAAGTCTTTGAACTTGCCAAACTCTGAAGTATCAAAACACTCCATGACTATATTCCATGTACCTTTACCAGATCTAACGGTCTATAATCATTCCCCTTCCTCTGATAATGAATCTCGCATTCAATGAATTTCAATGAAGAATTCAAGAACTTTTTCCCTTGAAGCATTCTATTGCTCTCCCTCCTGAGATTTAAATTCCTTGGGTTCCTATGAACACTTTCTTCTACACTTGTCTAAATCTCGATTCGTGAACACTTGCAACAAATTTTCATCCAAAACTCAACTTCCCTGTGTGGATGACTTCGTGCTCCTTGTAATTGTTTTCCAACCGCTTCTATCTCTCATGATTGAAATCACGCTACTCCTCCTAGGATTTCGAGTCTGAAAACTCTGTCATGCACTCCTTGCGGAGGCCAATTCACTCCTTGAACACATACAAGTTTCATTATCTCTTCTGAGATTTCAAGTCGGAAAAAACTCGGTCACACACTCCTTGCAAACACTATGCACACCTTGCACTCACTCAATGGAAAATTATCTATCCTTCACAGTGACTCATACATTCAACAAATCAAATGCGATCATGGATTCAAGAACAAGAAATAATAGAGGATTCAAAAATAACAGAGAGTCTACCATTCATTCAAAAACATAGACACATAAAAAAACACATTTAGGACAATGTTCCTCTGTTATATTCATCCAACTGAAACTTACATACATTCATGTACAACATATCTCCGTATCTCCCAAATCTTTATCTTACAATGGCTATCTATGCATTAGATTCAGCATCCTTTTTCAACAACCAACAACCACTACTATGAAATATTACAAAGATTTGCACAAAGGGACTCTCTTGAGTTCTCCCTCCAAGTACTCTATGTTATCCTATCGGAAATAAACGCTATCAACTACTTAGCACCTATTACAATAAATATTGAGTCAGAGAGATAAGAGCGCAAGATCCAAATATGTATTGCGATCCGATTCATAATAAAAAAATACATTCCCCATCGATATTACATGATAGATCAGCCTTCGATCATTAAAAAAGTTCACAACTCAAAAAAGTTTGTCAGATATTACATTAATACACTGATATTTGAAATTCAAAATATTTCAAAATATGTGCTAGTGTGCCCAACTGTCTTCCACACTTGTGCTTTGTTGGTGATGCTCCTGCATCATGATGTGTCCATAAGAGTGCACATTATTGAGGTAGGTGGCCTCCCAAAGTGCAACTAACCCTAAAAGTTTTGGTAGGAATCCATTTTGACAGCTGGAAGCTCCCTTTCCCTCCAAAATCTCAAGAAAACTGAGTTCGCAACGCAACACTACAAACTGTCCTGAAACAACCAGTTCACAGTGCCAATAGTTCTAGGCACTACAAACTTTCCTGTAGCATCCTGTTTCACTTTTTCCAAAGTTATAACACCTCAAAACTTATACCATGTGTCCATATATGTTCCAAAACTTCATAATCTTGATATATAAATGGAGTAAAAACACCAAAACTGTTAGTTATGGTTCAAAACTTATAGCCATCACCAAAATGTTGTAAATGCATATAATAGAAACTTCGACCAAAATTGAAGATAGTTTTGGAAAACCAATATGTTTATGTTTTTTTTTCTGGTTCTTCTTCTGGTAGCAACCTTGGCCAACATGTCTAGATTTCTCTTTTCCAATTCTTCTTTGAAAGTTTGTATCTTTGCCTTCAATTTCCTAATTTCAACTTGATGGGTTAAGTTATTCTTGTAGAGATTCTTGAGCTACCTATGAAGGGGTAAAAATATTTTAGCCAGGAATCTTGCCTTATCAATAGTCTCATGATACATGTCCAGTATCTCCTTAAGCTTCATCCTAGAATCCAAGTCTTCCTTCTTCATTTTGTCAGTTTCATCTCTTACTTCCTTGAGCTGCCTCTTGAGCCTTTTAAAGACGGGGTTTCTTTCATGTTGAGGAGTAGTAATGTCGATAATTTATATAGGTTTTTTAGAAGAATGATATTTTCCTTTTTGTTGGTCTAAATTCTCTTATGTATCATCCTTCATAAGGACATGTTTCTTGGATGTTTCTCTAGTAAAAGGCCTTCTAGGTTTAACCTTGTCTGCAACAATGGGTGGGGAAAAACAAGTTTTTTTCCTTTCAAGCCTCTTGATTTTCTTGAGGGAAACTCCATAGGGATAGGATCATCCATTGGTGAAGTTTCTATATCTATAGGTTGTGAAGGACCTCCTACTTCTGCTTCATTAGTATCTCTGATAGCTTTATCACTCATAGTCACCCTTTTATTCTTGCTAGCCTCTGAATGCACAATCCTCTCAACAAGAGTAGGACTTTGTCTCTTAGACTATGGAGTGGGGGAAACATCTAACTGAAACTGTGATGAAATCATGAAGTTTTCCCAATCAATGTTATTTTTCCTTAAATATTCCATTACTAACATCTTAATAAGGCCATAGTGAAAGACATTGGTATCTACTTGCTTTGACTTGGCTTGGAGTTTGTCTAGCATCTTACCATTGCTTCTAAAAAGATAAAATGGAAGGTTCATGGATTTTTTTCCTGTGAAGTGTAATAGTAACTTGATGTGGTATTGGTACACCATGTTGAACCTCCCCTCACATGTAAAATATCTCTGGATAACCCTAAGCATATTATCAAAGAATTCAAGCATGTGACTTCTAGGTACTCCCTTGGAAATGTTGTCCTCATGATACTATGGCTTAAGGAATTCCTTTGAGAAGGAAGAATGTAATGACATACCTTTGAACCATTTCTCCCCATAGTTGGGTATATTTGTTTCAAAATATATAGAATTATTTGAAGCATCAAACTCTAACATCCCCAATTTGGTTTTAGTCCCATTAAAGTTGAGTGAAAACTATTTTGCCACCTCTAGATTCCCACTCTCCATCTTTTGACAGAAATTTATACAACCTACCCTCTAAAAATATTTCATGAACAAAGGTTCAGAGTTAATGAGTTTCATATCATACGTTTCTCTCCTCACAATACCCCCTCCCTTGTGAGTCTTCTTGTATTGTTTACTATCCATAAATACTACTGGAAGAATACTTTCTGTAATTTGTTATGACAACTAGGTGTGTGAAAACAAAGTACACATGAATTTAGGGTTTTAATGATAGAACCATTTTCATATATCTCACCTTGTCCAATGCTTTATATACATCACTCTATGCACATAAATGGTATGATATAGAGAACACTTCAAATAGGAGGGATAATGGAACAATCACTGAGATTTGTAATGAAAGGAAGATAAGTGAGACTTCTTTGCTAAACAGGGTTTCGGCAACAAAAATATCAATTTGAAACACTAATGATGTATGCAATTTAATCTTGGTTCTACAAATGATAAACCATACTCCTCAGGTTTTATAGTGGTATCCTTCAATGGGTTAATATTAAACTTCAAATTGATGCAGAAGATGAGGTTTTCAACAATTCTGGAAAAGAGGGTTTGCAACGCCTAGTTTGCAGCGTGCGCTAATGATGCAGAGTCAAACAATCAGTTCACAGCGTCGAGGTATTCAATGGTACAGGTGGCTTATTTGTAGAGGAGAAAATAAAATGACGTCAATATAGTATTCTGGACTGGTGGTAACAATTTAGGGCACCATGGAAATGGATTTGAAAGTTGGCAACAAATGAGTTTGGACAGTTCACAACACCAATACCTAAAGAATCATAAAACCTTCTTTCAACCTTTAAACGGAATGGAGACCATCAAGGAGTACCTGATAAAAAAATTTCTAATGTTGATTCCTATAAACTTGAGTTGATCTATTAGCAAGTTATCCAAACTTGACGCTCCTCTTCATCTAGTCTGTAGCGCCAGTCTATATTGTCAGTTCGCAACACCAAGTTTGCAACACCAAATTTAAAATCAATAGCACACTTCAATGAGACTATTAGAAATTCTATGACATAATCCTTAAAAAATTAATTAAATGAAAGTGTTGAAAACAATAAAATCCCCTTTGACATGTTTCTTAACTGCACTGATGAAAAATGAATGCATGAAGTACTCATAAGTATGGTGCGAAATCTCCTGGTGAGTTGGCATCAAATACATATGACTTTTGACTTGACATCTAAATGGTTGGATGGTGACAAAGGAAAACATGTGTACAACTTGGAGGCATGACATGTCATGGTGATGATTTTAAGGTCAAACAAAAATTGGAACCTTCATTTTGATAAACAAAAGTTGCTCGAGCTATTTTGGAATCAGACAACCGACCAAAGGAAGGAACAAAAAACACAAGAAAATGAATGTGCAATAAGAAATAGTTGGAAGGACATCGCAACACCAGTTTTGGGAGAAAGAGGTTGCAACTAAATCAAGAAGAAGAAAGAACTATCAGTTCTCAACCAGAAATCCTACATAATATTATACATATATGGGATCAGTATGATTTTAAAGGGTTGTTGGGGTTTTTATTGTTTCTAGAGTCATTGTTGCTTTCATTCATGTTGTTAGTTTATCTAAGTTATGAGTTATGGGTTCGGAACCAGACTGATAATGTAATAGCGAACCAGACTGATAATGTAATAGCGAACCAGACTGATAATGTAATAGATTCATACAGTATTTTAATGTTGGGAAGAGCAAGGGACTAAGATAAACTTATCTCACAGTAGTAAAGAATCACTTGCTATTATCTTTTGCATGACCAACTGTATCCGTAACTCAATCTGATCTTGTATTTTGAGGACAAACCTATTATATGATAATACAGTGGGAGACCCAAATTTTCTTGAAAATAAATTGTGTATTTAGTCTTCTGAATATATTGAATTCTATGTTATATTTATGTCTTATGTTGGAGCCACCTTTTTCAAGTAGTTTAAATGTATTTTTTAAAGTCGAATGTTGGTCTTTAAGTTCTCTTTTGCTTCGTGACATTTACTAACTAAAAATGTCAGCAGTCCCGACATGATAAATAGCGAAGGGTGTTATGTTTCATAAGTCAACACCTTTTATCGTTAAACGATAATTTTTACTTTTTGTACCTCGGGATATCGTGGTTCAGGAGTTACAAGTCACAAAATTTACAAGCCCCGATGTGCAAAGTCGCAAAAGGTTTTTAAAGGCTTACCTTAGGTTAAAGTTGAGAATAAAATTCCTTAAACCCCAGTCAAGTTTTGTTGGGATGTCGTGTCTTGGCATTCACTCTCTCCAAAAACATTACCGTCATAACTCCGATAGGTGAAGCCGCGAGACTTTTGCATAAGTAACCTGGGTTAGCGTCAAGGGTGATTAGTTTTTTTACCGTGGTTAAAATCTATCGGGATTTCGCGACTCGGCATACGCTCCTCCTGGAAACTATACCTTCGAAGCCCTGAGTCACGAAGTCGTGATATTTCTTAAATATTAATTAATTAAAACACTTAATCTAGTTTACCTTTTGGTTTAAATAGATCACATCATCGCGATCTTAGGATTTCGTGACTCGGCATACGCTCCTCCCATAAACTATACCTTTGAAGCCCTGAGTCGCGAAGTCGCGATATAAATTAAAACATGATTAATTAAACTCTTAATCATATTTACATTTTTGCTTAACTAAATCTAATCATCGCGATCTTGGGTTTTAGAGGCTCGAAAGGTTAGAGTGCAAAATCTCGATACGGCGAATTCTGAAAGGTTGATTAAAGTTTAAGAAAGCCTAATCAAAGAAGCTAAGCCAGCTTAATCAGGGTTTAATGTAAATAATAATATGCATAGTCTACGAGGTAAATTTAAATTTTCCTTGCGCAAACTTGTGTCACGAACCATCAAAATTTATGGAATTAATTGGAAATGAGGTGAAGCGACAAGTAAGGGTATGGTTTCTATTGCTAAATTTGTCTCTATAAATGATTTGACCGTTCTGTTCATAAGGACATCGAGGTTTTAAATAGTGGAAGATGTAGATATTTTATTTCTGTTCTGTTCATAAAGCTCATTTCTATTTTTCACAGAGAATTTTTTCTCAGCAAGGTGATTCTTGTATGTATACACATTTTTATTACAGGAGAGCTAAGTCACAATCCTCTATCATGGCCCTGCGAAAAGCGTCCAAGGCAAGCGCTGAGATTTCAGGACAAGGCTCTAATAATGTTTCTAATACTTCACCATGAAGCGTTGATTATGCCTGAACCTGGTCATACATCTCTAAGGTTCTACAATCCGATTTTGTGAACTGTTCAGATGATTCCAGTGACAACGAGAAGGACGACTTGTCCACCAAATACAAGATTGTCGTCCAAGAAGAAATGCATAAAGTAGCATCCAGGCCACATCTTCTTCTTTACTATGACATGATCCGATGGGCGCTAGACCATGTAGACATCCTAACCAGAACCATCATCAATGAGCAGAAGGTCACTATTGGGACCTTTAGACCAGAACACTTACAGGAGATGTACAAATTGTCATCCACGCCGAACTTTACATACAATGCTGAGTTTCTGGAGGATTTTAAACAAAAGGAATGCGAGCAATACGACAAAAGATTATCTGATTTGATCAAGGACTGGGTCTCACACACCGCAAAGTTTAGGGTGGATAGTAACGGTGTATATTCAATCTCTTCTTTGGAACCACAATTCAAATACATAGCAATCATGACCTGCAGATTATATGGGAGGGAGGACACCACACATTTCTTTCTCCAGTGGGTGCCTCTAATTCATATGGTCACCAAAGGTTGTTCTTTCGACTAGGTCAAGCTATTGTCAGACAGTCTAACCAGATGAATTACAGAGTATCGGACACAGAGGGCGAGTGGGAAGGCCACTTCATTTTTTATGTCCGCATACATCACGGAAGTCGTGTGTTTCATGACACCTTTTCCCTTAATGAGCTGGAGCTGGGCTCCATCGGATGTTGAGCCTATCCATGTCTACCATTCTAAGCTTTAGGAGGATAAGGCCTCAGATTTCATATATGAGATTTTCAATTGGGTGATAGTACCGATGCATGTCACCATCTTCGGTAATCCACCGCCCAGGATCTCCGATAGCATCGCGACCAATTTGAGCAGTGTGGTCGACTGGTACATGGAGGAAGAATTTTCATACATCAAGGTTTTCAGTGCTTCTGTCCCTCTGCATGATCTACCATTATTTATACCCGATAGGTTGGCTTGTTGCGAGATCGCCAGGCAAACCGTGATTGGTGGCATAAGAAAAGAACTTAAAGGATTTTCAAAGAGGGTATGGCCACCTTTCCCTATTCATTTAAATACCCATTATTTATTAGATTTTGGGCATGCAAAGGCCGAGGCAGCAGCCTTGGAAGATATTAAATTGGTCCACATTGAATTCAAGAAACATGACCCACATAGGGTCATGAGTAATCACTTGGCTAGTTGTGGCCTTAAAATATTTGAGCACGAGAATTCACCTCATGATGACATTTTCCGAGGCTTGAGATCTTATGCCAAGGTTTTGGCTCAGATACAAGCCTTGTCGCCTGAAGAGAGGGCCGATGTTTTCAAATTCCAAGAACATCAGTGGAGCTACCTTCCCCTAGTATTACGAGGTGAGAATCCAACGACCGTAGAGGTGCAGCAAACAGAAGCCGAAGGCTCCAAAGATTCAGTGCCCAGCCAAGAAGAACACCAAGATAAGAAAGAGTAGATTGAGGGACCAAAAATGGAAGCCAAGATTTCCAAACCTCCAAGCGATCCAACCTCAATTGTCACTCCAGGGAAATCATCTAAGTAGGTCGACAATCCCATCGTTTCTATTACCCCCCTACAATCTAGGAAGGGGGTCCCAGACGCAGGTTGGGTTTTGGGTGAAGAATTAATGCCCATAAAAATGGAAGAGCTAACTCCAAATGAATTTTTCTTTGATAAGAAGAAAAAGGTTGTCGTAAAACAACAACTTTACCAAGAGGCGGGTACAGTATCAAAGAAATTTAAAATTTTGACTGATGGGAGAGCTATGAAAAAGGAGGAATTTGCAACTCAAATAGTAGGAACATTGGGTGCTTTCTCTACAGCCAACCAATATTCAGTCGGGACCCTAAAGGATCAGCTGAAGCAAAAAAATCATTTGATCAAAACATTAGAGGCTAAACTAGCTACAACAGAGATCACTGCCAAAGATCAGGCGAATACAAGCTTAGAACAAGCTAGTGTAGCTGATCAAAAGGAAATAGAGTGGCTCAAAGCTGATCTTAAACAGACATAGCTGATGGTTCAGACAAATCAGATACATATGGGCTAGCAAGGAGAATTGATAGAGTAGCTACAAGCCAAGTTAGACTTCGCCGAAAGCCAGGTAATCGATATCGGGATATTTCAATCCCAAGCTATAGAAATCAGAAAAAGAGTGTCGGCAGCTCAACAAGGTCTACTTGCTAAGGTGTAAACGATTCAAAACAACTTCCAACTCCTTGATTGAGTATTGGAAAACCTCACTCTCATAGAAAAAGACACTGGGGCGGCTTAGGTTGCTTTCCAGGAGGCTATTATAGCCACGACAAGAAGGTAAACAGGCAGTAGTTCCAGGTTTTCTATCTTAGAGAAGACCCGAGGTAACATCTTGTTGAAAGAATGGGAGTGTAACATATCCGAAGGCAGACAACAAGCTAAAGAGGTAAGAAAATCTTGTGAAGAAACCTTTGGTTTTCTAGATGGGAGTTGGTTGGGTTCCGATGATGAAAGAAACACTAAAATACTGGGCCAGATCAATACAACCAAGCATCTTCTCAAGATCAAGGAAAATGAAGAAAGAGAATTGGCTGAAATATCACAAATAACCCAGGCGGACATAGTCCAAATAGATAAATGGATAATTAAAATGAGTGTACAATTATGTTCTATCAACGCCAAAGACCAATAGGTGGAAGGAAAGTTGTCACAATTGGTGAAGGATTGTTACACTTTCGAGGCCAATAACCAAGAAGAACCTTCTAGGTTGACATCCCAGCTAGTGGAGAAGTGTGTCATTTTCACAGAGCATGCGAAGAGGCAAGTTTCCGGTACCAAATAAGGACAGAAACAAAGAATTGAAACATTTAATCTCCTTTGTTGTAATCGAAAACCTCTGGAACTATTGAGATTCCAGAATATAGAAATTTGTATAAATATACATTTTGAAGAAAGAACAGAGGCTGGAACTATTTTGGTCGATTGTAATAGAGACTCTCTTTTTGAATATTAAAACAAAGTAATCTAAAGATTCCTGATGTGGTCAAGACTGTGTAATGAGTTTGTTTCCTCTCTGATTTCTTGTTCAATTTCATTTCACACATATATGTTTGATGAATGTTTCACTGCAATTTAGTAAAACCTCTACTGTGGTGATTAATTTTAATTGTCTATATAGTTTATAGTTTTTCCTTTGTATCGGCTATTAGTAGGTACAAGACCTGTGGACTCTTTACATTTTCATGTTTTATACATTCGTCATATTTCTTCTCACCTTTTTCTTCTTCTGTTTATAGGGAGAGATTCTCCCTTGATAGGAGCCTCGTATTATAAACATCTTTATGTTTTTCTCACATTTTCACACACACCAATTATTTACTAGATAACACAGTTATGGGAAAAGGCCTTTGGTTTGTAATTTATCTTTAACACTAAATCAGATAGTTCTCTTTTATACGATCGAATTGAGACATCATCTAAAACTTTGAAACTTTCCTTTAATTTTACTGTTCCTCTATGACTGTCCCCATTGTAAGATAGCCTAACATTGAGCCTGGTTTATCGAACCAAACACATATTGCTTTGAACCTTTTCGATAATATTCTTAAAAAAACCAATACCCGAGTAGAACTTGAGCGTTCGTGGGCGACAATTGAGCGGGATATAAACATCTAGGAATAGTTGGAGGCTAGACAGAGACAACCTGGAAATCAACCTTAGCTTCCTTTCCCGAAGGTTGATGCTTTCCCCTTCTTTATCCTTTACTCACTTTCGGATGCCTAGACACTATACTTTATAAGCCTTTAGTACAGACTCTGGAACAACATCTGATATGCTTAAATGGTTATATCTTTCTTATGAATGTCATCGCAATTTTTTTTTCTCCATTCTTGGTTGGGAAATGTTTAGGACTGCAACAGGTTTAATTTATTTTGCACAGGAATGATATGAATATTAATGTTTCAGATATTTGTCTGAGTATTCTCCTCACCCTTCCCTCTTGTATCTGTCTCAGTTGTGCTTCGGGTGATACTTCTTCCCTCCTGAGAAGATGAAATGCCACCACACTAGAATACATCGGTACTCTTTGTTGGTAACTTGAGAAGGACCATGGTCTGATCACTTTTGCGCCAACAAAATGGTTTCCTTGTCGAGACCTATGTTTTAAAAGGGAATCTGTAAGGAGAATGATTCTACGGATCTATAGATCTGGTATTCATCAATGGTGGGAATGAAATTGTGACTCCTTTATATGGAAGGAAGCAGAGTTGTGATGTAAAAGTGTGAATGCTACAAGAGATTCTTTCTTTTACTCAGAAAGATCGAGTGACTAGTATGAAATATTTTGGGTAAAATTACTGGAAGAACTATTCCATTGGATAGATCAGATACAAGAATCTCTAGAATTCAAAGAACACACCAAGAAGACTTGTATGTGGGACACAGAGAAGATCACAACACTTTATGTCATCTTGAAAATGAATGTTAGAGAATGAGGGGAATGGGACCTCCTCACAATCCAATGGGATCCTCTCCAAGACCAACGCGAGGAGTTGTGAAAGTATATGCAACTCCCATTCCATGCACCAGGTCTATACCATACCTTTCCAGGCACTCAAGCATCTTAGCCAGCTGAGTATTTTGATATTTGTAGAACACATTTACATGTGTTGAGGTAGTTCCCTATCCTGCAAAAGCACACAACTTCTCCCAATGCAATACATTGTGAGTTCATCACATCTATGACACATGCTACAAATCAATGTAGAGCACTAGACATGCTTGCTGACAGATTAGATCGGACAACATTCAGAATAAATGAAACCCCCCAAGGACCTGGAAGAGGCAAGGGAAGTGGGGTTGGAGGTGGATTCGGAGGAGGAAGAAATGGAGGAAGAGGGAAAATAATATGTTACAACTATAATGAACAAGGTCACTTGGCCAAAGACTTCCCTCATCCAAGACATCCCTTGTACTCTCACTGCAAAAATAATGGGAACGCAACCAAAGATTTCCCATAATTAATCGTGAAATGGGAAGATCGGGTTCATCAACGAGGAGATAAATTCGTAGGCTTGGAACTCAAAAAGGGAATTGAGGGACAAATACCTAATATCAACACCATCACTCGTGGAGGAGAAAAAAATGGGGTAGATGATAGGTATGACCCTCTAATTCAGAAAGTACCTCCCAAGGATGATAGGTATAACCCTCTAAAACAAAATGTGTTCTTCAAAGATGCAATAGAAATATTTAAGAGTGTACCTAATCCAATAATAATGGATAATTCCCCTAAAGTCACCTTTCAACCTAAACTTGCACAAGCCCCTACCTCACCACCAACACCTAGAAACTCTATAATTCCAAAGAGGCACCCTGAGTAATCTCAAAGCATAATCAATCTTTGGCTTCAATTGTTCTTTGATATATTAGGGGATGACCAACTTACAAAGAAGTTCCGCAACACCCTGTACCTAATACTTGGAAATGAGGGAACCTCAGAATCCATAGTAAGGACCAACCTCCCTGAGAAGAATACCCAAAGAATACAAAGAAGAAAGGTGTGAACAAAAAAAGAATTTAGGTTAGAAATCCAACTAGATGATTTTGAGATCAAATATGTCATGTTGTATTTGGGATCCGATGTCAACATCCTACCCAAAAAGACATGGGAAGCTTTGGGAAAATCGCAGTTAGTGTATTCCCCGATCTAGTTGAGAATGGGAAACAAATACTGCATTTACCAGTAGGAAGGCTGGAAAATGTGGAAATCGATGTTGCGGGGGTTAAAACCACAACTAATTTTGAGGTAATTGAAATCATGGGAGATAAGGATTCCTACCCTGGTATACTCACAATTGAGTGGGAATATGACAACTATGCTATTATTGATCTAAAGAGGGACACCATGACGTTTGAAGTGAATGGGATAAATGTAGTTCAACCCTTATATCCATATTTAGGGCCTAGATACATTGAACCAGTGGACAACAATATGGAATAAGATGCTCTTGACCAATTATACACCATAACAGTAGGAACAAGACCAAATTACATAAATCCCAATGTAGATGGATTGGTAAGTTGGAGAAGCATACAATGTGTTGACGAGGATTCATAATTAGCATTTGACAGTTGGCAGGAAGGCTCATATGAACGATTCTCAAGATGATGCGCAACGTTCAGAGAAAAAATATGGATGGGAACAGAGATCATAGAACACCTGACATATGATGGTACATCATAGGTACACGGTTTTCTTTTCAGTACGGAAGAGAAAATAGTGACAAATCAAAGGATATATGTTCTTAACTTAGCCTTGCAGGATACCCTTGCTAGATGGTGGGCCACTCATAAAGCCTTGATTATTGAGTGGGAAGATGCAAATCAATCCATATGATGTTGATTCCAAAGTAGGGATCGACTAAAAGAAGAGATGAATATAGATTTCCAATATGTGCAACCGTTCAATGGACGGTCTGACCCTAAAGTGAATATTGAACATTGCTTAAAGCAGTGGTAAGTTGTGGAATTACCCTCTCACCTATGGTTTCAGTTATTTCTCCATTCACTGGGCCAATCCCAAAATCCTGGTACATGCATGAAGAGACCAAAAAACAAACAAGTTGTTGGCATACCTTACAAAACCAATTTTTCAAGGAATTCTCCTTTACAAGTAAGTACCCTGAGCTCAACACATTCCTTCAAAGAATTAGAGAAATGATTTTCACTGACATTTGAAAAAAGAGGCCAAACCTAGTAGTATGTGTTGACCATCTTCAATTTCTTTAGTCTAGTCTGAGTCTTGAATATGATAAGATAGTTGTAGCTTGTTGTAAATTTGATAAAGACCTGGAAAAAATAGATGACTTAGAATATCTTAGAAATTTAACTATTAAAGAAATGGAAGGTAGTAGAGAGATTCATGATACTGTACCTAGTCACACTTGTAGCTCCTACAACCATCCCCTAAAGTTGTGGAAAGTTAACACAGGGAGTACATATAATCCTAAGATAGCTTCCATAGGATATTACTGGGATGAGAAAACTATGAATGAAGTACATATCCTGTTGTAGGAGTATGAGTACTTGTTCCCAAAAACATTCTCAGAACTGAAAGGTATAAAGGAGCCATGGGAGAAATGAAAATTGAGTTGAAACTCGGCTCAAGACCTGTGAAGCACATACCATACCTGCTTAATCCTAAAATAAAAGAGAAGGTCAAGAAGGAAGTGGACTAAATGCTTGTGACAGGACTTATTTTTCCAATCAAAGAAGCAGAGTGGATTAGCCCCATAGTTATCCAGAGAAAGAAAGATATAGAAGACATTTAGGTCTATGTGGACTATAGAAGTCTAAATTCTACATGTGTGCATGATCCCTTTCCAAAACCTTTTAGTGATGAAGTGTTAGATCAGGTTGTGGGAAAATAATCTTATTCATTTACAGATTGATTCTTAGGATATCACCAAGTCATAATTGTAGGGGAAGACAAGAAGAAGACCACATTCATCACTGAATGGGAGTCATTCACATACAACATAATTCCCTTTAGCTTAAATAATTCCCATGCCTTCTTCTCCTAGATCGTGATAGCATCATTTCGAGAGTTCATACACACATTTGTAGAGGTATACATGGATGACTGAACAATATATAGCCTGTTAAAGGACCACGTAGGGATACTTTGGTTAATGTTTGATAGATGTCGTGAATTGTAGATATCTTTGAATCTAAGAAAGTGCTTCTTTTGTATACCACATGGAAATTTGCTAGGTCATATTGTATGCAGAAAAGGAGTCTTGATAGACCCAGCTAGAGTTATGGTCATTCTGAACATGCCTCCACCTACAAGCAATAAATTATTGCACTCTACCCTTGGACATACAAGATATTACCACAAGTTCATAAGAAGATATGAAACTATCACGACACCTTTAGAAAAAATGTTGAATAAGTCTGAAATATTTCGTTCGAAACCAGAATGTGATAAAGCATTTGAAATTCTCAAAGAAAAAATAATTATTGCCCCTATATTGATATTTCCCAATTGGGAAATTGAATTCCATGTACATGTGGATGCATCAGGCATCGCCCTGGGAGCCATTTTAGCACAACCAAAGGAAGGAAATATGGACCAACTTATCTATTTTCCAACAGAAAACTTTTGCAAGCTGAACACAACTACAAAACCACCGAAAGGGAAGGTATAGTTATGATTTATGCATTACAAAAGTTCAGACACTATTTGTTAGGATCTCATTTCAAGTTTTTTACTGACCACTCTGCGTTGAAGTACATAATTAATAAACCAGTACTTGAAGGAAGGATTTGCAAGTAGTTACTACTCTTTTAGGAGTTTTCATTAGATGTAATTGTCAAACCTAGAATATGCAATGTATGTCCAGATCACCTTTCTATGTTGGAGTCAGGGGAAAGTAGTGGAGAAGTAGATGATCAGCTCACATATGCGGACCTATTCTAAATTGAGGCCATCCCAGAGTATCTTTAATACATTGTTGTCTTCCTCACTACAGGGACCTACCCATAAACTTACTCCCCAACCCAAAAATGACATATGGTGGTTCATGGAGAAGACTACCAACTAATTGAGGGATAACTTTACAAATTGGGACTAGACAACATCTTGAGAAGATGTGTCTTGAACCATGAAAGACAATATATCATGTGTGTATGTCACAGTGGAGTTGTGGGATGACAAGTTGGAGGTAAATCTACTACACAGAAGGTACTCCAAGCTGGATTATAGTGGGATATGTTATTTAAAGATGCTAAAGAGTATGCTAAATCTTGTGACACGTGCCAAAGAGTAGGAAATCCATCACATAGAGATGAATTACCTCTTCAATGAGTCAGAGCACTTTAGGAATTTGAGAATTGGGTTGTTGAATTTATTGGACTGATCAACCCCCCTGCTAAGCACTCAAATTATGGATACATCATTACCACAACATATTACCTCACAAGATGGGTTGAAGAAAATGAAGTTCAATATTTTTTGACAGATATAGGTGCTAGATTTATCTTTGAAAACGTCATTACTCTATTTGTATGCCCTATAATCCTAACCAATGATCAAGGTAGTCACTTTATCAGCAACACAATTACAACATTGACAAAAAAATTCCTTATACAACACCATAAGAGAAGTCCCTACCATCCACAAGCTAGCGGTACAGTGGAGGAATTCAATAAAATTCTGGAAAGCGGATTGACAAAAGTATGTTGCACAAACATGGAAGACTAGGATGATAGAGTTCCAGCAATCTTATGGGCTTACAGGACTACCACAAAGAAGCTAAACAAGTATACCACATTTCAGTTTTTTTATGCGAAATAAGTTGTTGTACCTACATATTTTATCACCCCTAGTCTTTATATGACATAGGCTACACACATGAAAGATGACGAATCGATTGCACAAAGGATTGCAGACTTGAAGGAACTTGAGGAAGAGAGATTTCTAGCAGATTTTCATTTCCCAGTTGAGAAACATAGACAAAAATCTTGGCATGACATGCACATTAATTCCAATATATTTAACCAAGGGGATAAGGTAATACTCTATGAAAGTCGGTATTAGAAGCATCCAGGAAAGTTGTGCATGCATTGGTGGGGTCCATTTATAGTTGCAGAAATCTAACACTCTAGTGCAGTCAAACTAGCACAAATGGATGGTATCCTTCAACTAGGTTGGGTGAATGGATCTCTCCTAAAGCTATACATTTCTCATGGTTGAACCAAAGGACTTTTTCTCCAATCCAAGGGCAGTTGTACAGTATTTAGAGTTTAATTTTCTACAATTTATTTAATTCAGTTAATAACCTCGGAATGTGCATAGTGGCGCAATGACATATGTTTTTCTTCCCATCTGAGTGTTTATTTTGTTTAGAAACGCTTACTTGGATTCTTGGGGTCAGAAGAGTCACCCTTAAATGAGTAATTACATAGCTCTCCATTTATCCCGTTTATAAGATCTTGCAAACACACAGAAGAGACTTACTATTTATATCAACTATCTTTTGTTTTTTGCTATCTGTACCTTCATCTCATATGTGAAATCCTTTTCTCAACAATCATGACCCCAACCCCCAACTCAGCTAGTCTATTTTTCCTGTAATCCAGAGCCAACATGACGAGAGTAACAGAAGGTCGAATTTTGGCTCCGAAAGAACCAATTCCAGACAAACCGTGTGATCCCCAGGTCAAGGTCATGGGCAATGTCAAGGAAAAGGTTGAGCAAGTAAAAATCCTCGACCTTGATCTGATGGACCAAGTACTTTTTCCACATATTAATATTAGTGTGTTCAAGGACTTGGCTCCAGATGAAATGGGAGGCATGCAGCTTGTTTAAAATACAGAATTCATCAACCTATTTAATTCCACCATCATGCACCTCAGGGATCTATCGGTCTTCGAAACCATTGGTGAGGTTGTGAGGTGCACCAAGTTTTTTTCCAGTCAGGTACAGATAGGAGCTTATGGCTCGATACACAATATCCAATTCATGTAGAGGATATCCAACAGATCACTGGATTGTCCCTTGAGGGTGACTATGTATTGAAAGGATTCTAAGGCCCAAGTAAGAATGGGAAGAAGAAGGGTGAATTCAGCATGTATGAGAAATTCCATACCCACAGAGGTAGACGCACAACCAAAATAGAGCAAATTCTACCAGATATGGTTCAAATAGCCTGTTACATGATCTCAAGTAAGGTTGTGTGCTCATACTATAAGGGAGAATGTACTCTATATGCTCTCTCAGTAACGAAATTTTGCATGAACAGAGTAGTGTTTAACTGGTATAGTTATTTTCTAGAGGATAACCTTGTTTCTTGTGATGAAGCTTATGAGAAAGGAGGAACTTTCACATGTGGATACTTTCTCATTGCATTTACAATGTGGAAATGGTGGTCACCCAAAGGAAGACAATTGGCACCTGCAGATAAGGGGCACCTAGCAAAAATTTTCAATCCTTAGAATTCAAGGCCGGACTCAGAGAACATGGAGTTCAACAATGCAGCATTCCTGAAGTGGTACAACCAACTCATTGACACAACTCAATAGTTTCGCATACCACAAGAGATGCTAAATTTAAATATAAGGAACATATCATTTACACTAAACCGCCACTACACTTTTGTCTAGACGAGGCATGTGAATCCTGAGGACATCCACACGAGGTTGGTACCCTTCTATCTGGATGAAGAATCCTTCAAAAAAGGAGTCATGTCATGTAATGGTGTTAAGTGAAAGCCTCAAAATTCAGGTATGCACTACCTATTTCCACCAGATCTCCTGAATAAAAAGGGGCAAGAAGAAGAATTTGGGTCGAGTTTCGACCCAGCAAAAAAGAAGAAGAAGGTCCAAATGTCGATGGACTCAAAAGAAGAAGAGGATGATCAAACGCTCGAGCGGAAGAAGAGGACGTTTCCAGTGTTTCTGTATCTCCTAGAACATGATTTCCTATTAGGTAGGGATGTCAATGAGATCCTCGTTGTTTCCTTTATAGGGGATGTCTCAATCAAGAAACCTCGAACAAGGGTTTCCCCTTCCAAATTTATAAATCCACTACCGATATCCTCAGCTCTACCTCATACAGAGTCTCCACCCGTGATTCCTAGACTGTGATTAACATCACATATGACCCTGAGCCATAAATTAGTGCATACATGACCCTTGCTACTGAGAAATCCCCATCACCACTACAAGACACCAGCATTCCCTCCCAACCCACTTTTCCTGAACCAATGCAACTACAATTCCCCGAACCATTTGAGAATGTGGAATAACCACCTACCTAGACTACCAAAGCCTTGAGCTAGCCATTTTATCTGAGTATACCCATTTCGGTCACTCTTCCCTTGGCAGAAATTCAACCACCAGAAGTCCCACTACCTACTCCAATTCTGCAAGTTCAAATTACCCAGAGTCCTCTCTCAACAGTCAGTGTTGAGATACCAATTATCAAAAGAGAGGCTCCAGAAGTTTCTCTACCCATAGAGACAGGAACACATATGGTTCATACAAAGACCCAAACACCATCAGGACAGAGCACAACATCACTAAAAGAACAACTGGAGACAATACTCCAAAATTCACCGTGGTCTGCAGATCTACTACAACTTTGCTTGGAAAAGACAGAGGTTCTCCCCTTACATCCAGTAGCTATCAAGACTAGATGTGCACAACAATTGCAAGTTCCATCACCAAGAGAAGAAGAATTGGATATGCCATTAGAACAATCCATGTTTAGCAGACTTCCACTTCAAGTTAGACTACCCCTGGATGCCACTCTTCAATCTGGTGTGATCACTCATTTTCCAATGCCGCAACTAGTAGGCCTCATCAGAGCCTCTACTGACCAGTTAGAGAATAGGATCCAATAGGAACAAAGGGAAGGCAAATTATAGAAGTAGGAAGGATTCCTTGTGCAAACAGAAAGAACACAGGAGGAGAAATTGAATATTCGTGCAAAGCATAAAGTTGAGAAGGTAAAGGAATAATTAGTAGAGGCCTAAACTATGTTCAGAAAGACAACGCCTCAGCTGCCAGAATCCAGTGCAATGGATGAGCCAGCATAACAGATTCAATTCATTCAAGCCACCTGGACTGAGCTAGCTACAAGAGCCGAAAATATCGAAGTGCAATTTCAGGAAACCAAACTGGAAGCTGGATTACAAACCTGCAATCTAAAGTGACAGTTCGAAAAGGTTTTTCTGGAAGGAAACAATGCCAGAATAACATTGCACACAAAGACTGTAGAGTACACTACAATTTTTAAAGAGATCAGTGATTGGATGAGAGTCATATCACGGTGAAACCATACACTGGAGGACTTGTGCTGAAAGATCCAATCCCTCAATGAGGAAGTAGCCAAAGCCCTAGATCCTCTAGAACAACAAGAAATATTTGATGAAATTTAGCAGGTAGACAATGATCTGAATGCACTATTTGAAGCTCAGACAATGGAAAAGAATGAAATATTAGATTTTTGACCAGTCGTCCAAGCCACCTACCTACATATGCATTAAGTGGACTTTATTTCTGAGACATAATGGAATTCCCTTGGTGCATCCAAACCAGATTTCACCATAGACGCAACCCAACAGTTTCTTGCAGAATCTTCAGTGCTTTCCAGGAAGTGGGAGGACAAAGTTGAGAACTTCCAGGATGTCAAGAATAAATCTATGGAACTGGTACATGAATTGGGCCCTTCATTTGAAGGAGATAAAGAAGAAAAATTACAATATGGAAGTGGAAGCATACTGGAACCAGAAGTCAAGGATAAAAAACAAGTCAACCCAGAGACCATGGAAGAGATAAAGACTTGACTCAGGGCGAGTCAAGGATTATGTTCGAAGCCTGTTGGTCCCTTCATTTTGATAACCAGAATTTGTGCAAGCTATTTTGAATCATACAATTGGCCAAAGGAAGGAATAGAAAGCAGAGGAAAAGGAATGTGCAAAAAGAAATAGTTGGAAGGATAATGCAACACAAGTTTTGGGAGAAAGAGGTTGCAATTGAATCAAGAAGAAGAAATAACTCTTGGGTTGTCAACTAGTAGGCCTAGATTAGATTATACATATATGGGATCAATATTATTGTAAAGGGTTGTTTAGGTGGATGTTTTTGCTAGAGTCATTTTTGTTATCATTCATGTTGTTAGTTTAGCTAAGTTTTGAGATCTAGGTTCAGAACCAAATTGATAATGTAATAGATTCATATAGTATTGTAGTGTTGGGAAGAGAAAGAGAATGAGATAACCTTGTCTCATAGTAGTACAGAATCACTTTCTATTATCTTTGGCATGACCAATTCTATCTGTAACTCAGTCTGATCTTGTATTTTGAGATGAAACTTGTTATACGATAATACAGTGGGAGACCCAAATTTTATTGAAAATATATCACATATTTAATATTATGAATATATTGAATGCTATGTTATATTTATTTCTGATATGATTAAATGGTTATAGATTTCTTATGAATGCCATTGAAACTTTGTTTTCTCCACTCTCAGATGGGAAATGCTCAGGACTGCAACAAGTTTAATCTATTTTATGTAGGAACGATATGGATCTTGATGTTTCAGAGATCTATCTGAGTATTATCCTCATGCTTCCCTCTCCTATCCATCTCGGTTTCACTTCGCATGATACTTCTTCCCTCTTGGGAAGATGAAAATGCCAGCACACTAGAATACATCAATACCTTTTGTTGGTAACTTGAGAAGGAACTTGGTCTAATCACTTTTGCGCCAACATGACATGTTTCTTAACTGCAATGATAAAAAATGAATGCATGAGGTACTCATAAGTACACTACAAACTCTCCTGGTGAGTTGGCATCAAATACATCGGAATTTTCACTTGACATCTAAATGATTGGATGGTGACAAAGGAAAACTCGTGTACAACTTGGAGCCATGACATGTCATGGTCATGATTTTAAGATCAAACGTGTGACTCATAAGAACCATTAACCTTGTCATGATGACTAATCTTATGACATAAAATAATCTAAAATAAGGCTAAGCATAACTTTTCTTATTCAAATCAAAATTTCCAGTTATGCCAACAAAAATACATAAAACCTAAGACCTTTAAAACCTTATGAAATGAAGCCACTCATGGATTTTAGGAAAAGTGTCTCTTTAGAAAATTCCCATTGACTGGGCCACCAGGAAATTTAGCATCTTCCAAGCTCTGCAATTTAAAAGTATTATTTTGAAAAACTTCAGAAATTTTAAAAGGACCAACCCACAAGGCTTCTAATTTACCATGTTTTCCCTTATCTTGCATTTGTGCATCCCATTTGAGTACTAGGTCTCCCAGCTAAAAATCCTCTTTCTTTACCTTCTTGCCAAAAGCTTCCTTGAATTTTTTTTATGGCTTTGAGCTTTATCAAAAACATTCTCCCTAGTTTGATGCACTTCTATAAGTTGGTGCATCCTTCAAATCATGTCATATGGTTTGCCTTCTTGATCTTGAAGAAAATTTTCCACAAGTAAATCTAGTTGAGTAGTAACAATTGATCTCTTTATGATCAATTTGTCTTCCCATAGAGAAAAATTCAACTTTGAATCCCATTAATTTTTATTATCCTCCAGCATCTTTCTAACGATCTTCACTAAGATTTTGTTTGAGGATTCTGCTAAGCCATTACCTTGAGGGTAATATGGAGTAAAGTGGATAAGATGAATCCTAAACTTTTCAAAAAACTTCACTAGAGGCTTACCTTTAAAAGCAGCAGCATTATCAGTAACAATCTTGTTAGGACATCCAAACCTTGATAGAATGTCTTCCAAGAAGACAATAACCACTTTATGTGTTGCATTTCTAGTCGGAATGGCTTATATCCACTTGGTGAAGTAATCAGTAGCAGTCAGAATCCAACGATGTTGACCACTTGAGGCTGGATGGATTTCTCCAATGAAGTCTAATCCCCACTTTTGAAAAGGGCCAGATACCACTATGGGCTTCAAAATAAAATATTTGAGTTGATGTTTTCCTGAGAATTTCTTACATTTATCACAGTTTATGATCTTTTCACAGACATCAGTAAATAATCTATTAAATAAATACACCTATCTAAGTATTTTTTATGTTTTAGCCCTCCAAAAATGATGACCTCCACATAGACTCTCATGAAAATCAATCATAGTCTATTTTACCTCTTCTGGATCCAAACATCTTAAAATAATCCCTACAGGATCTTTCCAAATTAGAATATGATCAACAATGCAATACCTGGCTACTTTAAGCTTTAAATCCCTCACTTTGGTCTTCTCAAGTCTACTAGGAGGCTGCAAAGTTTTCCAAAAATGAATGAGGTCCTTGTACCAACTACACTATGTCAACTTTAAACTGATTTGTGAGCTGCTGCTAGGAATATCAGTTTGTTGATTTTTAGAATTGGCATTCATGAAATTTACCCCATGTGCCTTACAATTTGATTTAGCTAACAATCTATCTAAACCTTGACCTTTCACTAGCCTTGTAGGTTTCATCTCAAGATCAAAATCCAAAATTGTGGCAATCCACTTACTCTTTTTCCCATCTATATCAGTCTCAATAAAAATTTATTTTATAGAACTTGAAGGAACATAAGAAATAATTTTGGAATGAAGAACAAATACTCTAAAGATTTTAGGGCCTTGACTAAAGCATAATATTTATTCTCCATGATGTCATATTTGACTTCATCATCTCTCAAAGCCCTAATGAAAAAATAAATAGGTTGCTCCATTCCATGTGAATTTTTTTGAAGAAGGACAACAACTAGTGTATCATTTGATGCAAAATAAAATATCAGAAATTATTTTGAGTAATCAGTACTGAGTAGAACAGGTGTATCAGTCAGTTCTTTTTTATTCACACAAAATAACTCCTAGCTTCTGGTGTCCATTTTACTTCATTCCCTTTTCTCAACATGGATGTGATAAATTTGAAAAACTCGGAAAAATTGGATATGAATCTTCTCAAGAAGTTTATCTTACCTAAGAAGGACTGAATTTGTTTCTTGGACCTTGGGAGGGACAGAGTCTTGATAGCCTCTACTCTACTTGGGTCAATTTTTACTCCTTCAGCTGAGACAATATGTCCTAGCATCTTTCCTTCCTTCATGGAAAAAAGAGACTTATTGGGATCAACTAGAAGGCCATATTTTTTGCATTTCAGGAACACCTTCTACAAATGATGGTAATGCTCTTGATCAAAATTTGAAAACACTGTGATATCATCCAAGTAGATAACCAAAAACTTATATTTTTCTCCAATAAAAGCAATATCCATTACACTTTGGAAAGTTTCCATTGCATTCATGAGACCAAAAGGAATCTTGGAATACATGAATGTTCCCCAACGAGTGGTGAATGATGTCTTTTCTCTATCCTCTGGTAATACATAAATTTTATTTTAGCCTAAAAATCCATCAATCTATGACATCCTTACTGATCATGTCACCCTTTGCAAGATATGCTCCATTTTAGGCAAGGGGTAATTATCTTTTCTGGAACACCTATTTAAATTTATGAAATCAACACAAAGTCTAATCTCACCATTATTTTTCCTGACATGGACTAGATTAGTTATCCAATCATAATACCTCAAAGGTATAATTATATGGGCATCAATCAATTGTTTGACCTCTTTCTCTATAATGGGAAATCACATAGGATTGATCTGCCTCAATTTTTGTCTAAAATGTTTGGTATCATCCTTCAAAGGTATTCTATGCTCAATGATTCTTGTGTCATAGGTTTCCAAGTCTTCATACTTCCATGCAAAGACATCAAAAAACTCTTTCAATAATTTGACATATTCATCCCTTTGATTTTCTGACAAACTACTGGACAATTTAAAATACTTAGGTTCCTCTTCAGTACCTAAATTACACTCTATCAAATCATCATTTTTACTTGTACCTCTCACTTTCATAGCCACATAATTGTTATTGTTGGAACACATATATATTTCTAAACTTTAGACTTTAAATATATTTCAGTCTTGTTTAAATAAAAACAACGCCCACTTGATCCTCACCATTGATGAAGTCTTCCATTCAATCAAATGATCCTAATATCTTAGAATTTATGGAGTCACCTAATATTTAAAGAGTCAAATCACTAAAGAATACTTTGGAGTTTCGAGTTTCAGAGTTTCATACTTCAAGTGTTTTAACATGCCTCACCTTCGAAGTCCCGATACATAAAAAAAGTTTGATCCCAGTCACCGTATATACGTATACCTCCCTAATATTTAACACGTCACTGCGGGAAGCGGCCCTTTGGGAAAATAACAGAAGATCTAACTTGTAAATATATGAAACGTGAAGTCCCAAAAGATTAAACCTTAATTAATTAAACTAATATAAATTAAGGTTAATTAATAGCTTCGCACACTCGGAGTTCATGTATTCAACATCCATCGCATTCTAAATTCACGAAACCCGAAATCTCAAAATTTCTTAATCATTAAATAGAGTTAATTAAAGATTAAAGACAATTAACGAGTAATTAATCACTTCATAGTTTCGAACATTGGGAATCATATATCAAGATGTTATCAGATAGCCCGAGGTCCGAAGGTCCGAAAAGAGTTAAGGTTAAACATGATTAATTAACAGGTTAAATATCATTTATCTCATGTTAAGTTTCCGTTGAATCATCGTTCGGATAAATTCAAATTTTCATCTATGCTTTTCCCGATCACGAACCACCAGCCATTAATGGCATTAATAGCCAATCTAGGGAAAATGATTTCAAATGCGATCCCGGATCATCTCCCAAATCTTTTCATTAAGGAAAGTAAACACATTGTCAGTGAAGGTATACACAAATTAATGCACTTAAGGTGAAGAAGATATTTCATTATGAATTCCATTCGCGTTTTTCACAGAGCAAGCTTAGCGAGATAATATTTTTTGTGCATTTTCTATGACAAGTAACACAGTGTTGAGTTTACTACTATCATGGCTCCTCTAAAAATGGTTAAAGGGGCTAGTGAGATCTCAAGCCAAAACACATATGTACTCTCGGACACATCACCAAGAGTTGTGGAGTCCATAAAAAATTGGATGCAAGTATGTGATATCCTACAATATGAACTGGACAATTGTCCAGAAGAGTCAGATAATGCGGGGATCAAAACTCAAGCACCGAAGCTCAAAGACGTAGCTCAATCAGAGCTCCATAGGATAGCCACATGGCCTAGGCTCATGTTGTATAATGACATTATAGGCTGGGCCCCAAAGAACGTCGAAGTTGCGACCAGGACCATCTACAATTCATAGAAATATTTTTTTTTATCTTTCCGCCTAGAACATATACAGGTATTGTACAAATTGTCCCCACCTTTCAAACATGGTTATAATACCACTTTCTTAAAGGATTTCGATAAAGAAGAGTTCTCAGAAGGTGTAAATAATTACCCTGACTTCATCAAATATTGGTGGGAATGCCCTGAGGAATTCAGAGCAGACACCCATGGCATATACATCACTACATCATTAGACTCTCATATGATGTATGTGGCCATGATTCTTTGTTGACTTTTCATTAGGGAAAACTCTACCGACTTCCTGTTATCATGGGTAACGATCATGCACAAAGTTTTAGAGGGTTTTTCATTCAATTGGGCCAAGATATTATCATACATTTTTCCCAAGGAAATCATCGAATATCAGGCGTTGAAAGCCAAAGGATGACTTCCCTATTTTACATGTCACCATACCTTATGGATGTCATTTGTTTTATGACACCTTTTCCTTTGGTGGGATGGAGCTAGACTCCGACCAGTGCCGAACCAATACATATTTATCATTTGAAGCTACGGGAAGATAAAGAGAAATATTTCTTCTAAGAAATCTACAATTATGTGGTGGTGTCGATGAATGTTGCTATATATGGGTGCCCACCTCCTAGGATCTCTGACAAAATAGTGACCAACCTGGGGAAGATAGTGGATTGGTATATTGAAGAGTATTTTTCTTATATCAGGGTTTTTGGTTGTTCGGTTCCTCCACATCCCTTGCTAAAGTTTCTACCAGACCGATTGTTGTGCCGTTAAGTAGAACATCAGTCTGTGCTTGGGGGAATCAACAAGGAACTCAAGGTAGTGAAGAAAATGGTATGGCCAACTTTTACCTTTCATATTGGTATGTTTTTTTTGTTAGATTTTGACCATTCAAAAGTAGAGGCTGCAACCCTGGAGAAAATCAAACTTGTCAACATAGAATTCAAGAAACACAATTCTCAGAAGATCGTGGGAAATCACATGGCCCTTTACAATTTGAAAATATATGAGCATGAAGATTCTCCCCAAGATGATATATTCCAAGGAGAAATATCCTATCAGGAATTTTTGAGCTGAGTCCAAACTCTGGCTCCAGATAAGTTAGTCGAATTCTATAATTCCCAAAGGCACCGAAGAAACGGACTTCCTAAAGTCTTGCAGGGAGAAACCTTAACATCCCTAGCTACACAAAAAATTGAGGTCCAGAGTTTAGAAACAAGAAGCTCCAGTGGACAGGATGCTCAAGAAAATTTGGAGAAGACAGAGGTTTTGACTTAGAAACGATACACCACATTAACAAATCCAACAAGTGATCAAGCTAAAGCTTAGACTGAGGCCTTGATAAAAAAGGGAGAAGAAAATCCATTGTCCACACCAGGCAAATCAACTATCGACACAGTCGGGAAACATCCATCCACCACGATAGGCAGCCCTGTCCAATCTATCAAACCCTTATAGTTCAGTAGAAGGAACCTGAGTGTCGAAGTAGTATTCATAGAATATCTTACACCTATTTAAGTCAAAGAGATGCCCCCTTCTGAATTATTCTTCATCAAGAAAAGGAGGGTTGTGGTAAAGAGAGAAATGCACCAAAAGGAGGGTGAAATTGTCAAGAGACACAGGGTGCTACTTGATGGATAGGCCTTAGAAGAGGTAGACTTCGCTACAGAGGTGGCAGGATCATTGGGAGATTTTTCAACAACAAACCAGTATTCAGTTGGGAACCTAAAAGAACAATTGAAGCAGAAAGATATGTTGATGAGCCAATTGAAAAATCAATTCAAGATTGTGGAACATAATTTCATGAGTGAGATGAATAAGATTTTTGATCATATTGGAGCCTATGATAGACAAGAAATTCAGCAGCTCAAATTCAGTCTCGACGAAATGCATAAGAACACATAGGCAAGTAGAGAATGGGCCAGTCAGTAGGTAGATTTGGTAAAATGACTACAGTCCAAAATAAACCTAACTGAAAACATGGTTCTAGATATGGAATTTTTCCAAGATCAGGCACTAGAGGTGCACCAAAAAATAGAATCAGCACAACAAAGCCTTTTTACTAAGGTAGAAGTTGTCCAAAAGCATTTTCGGGTGGTAGACCAATCCTTAAATAACATTTTCTTAAAGGAGAGAGAGGCCATTGTTTCTCGTGCTACTTTCCAGGAGGCATTTGTGTCATCAGCAAAAGAGGAAGTAACCATGGTCTCTAGATTGTCTCTTTCAGAGAAAACTAGAGGCAATATAATACTCAAGCCCTGGGAGGCTAACATAGCTTAAAGTAAAAGGTTAGCTAAGGAAGTGAAGAAAGATTGTGAAGAATCATTTCATTAACTTGACAACTATTCATTAGGCCTCGAAAAATATAGTATCTCTAAGGTCCTGGGTAAATTTGACATAGAAAAAAATAAACTTGATTTTAGGACAAACATGGACGAGGCTTGGGTTGAAATCTTGCAGTTAAAACAAATTGATATTACCTATATTCATAAATGGATAGTCGGTCCTAGTTCGCAACTACATTCTACATATTCAGAAGATAGGAGAATGGAATATAGGCTGCCTCACTTATAAAAGAAGTTGTATACTTTTGAGGCAAACGACACAACTGAGCCTTCCAGATTGGTGGTGCAGTTCATAGGAAAATGTGTGCAATGTGTCGAGCAGGGGAAATCCAACACATCTCGGAACAAAGGAGATGATGTGAGCATATCATGTACTCAGATCATGATTAGAGACCAGTTGTTTTTGAGCTGGAGAAAAAGAAGGAGAAACGTCTCTACCAGCATGGCGAAGAGACAGGGGAGATGCAAGTAAAGCATTTCAAATTTCACATATTGTAATATTTATTGTTTTAGAAATAAGGAGAATTCCAACTGCTTAGGGTTGAGAACATTTTTTGTATAAATACATATTTCAAAGACTTAACACGGGTTGCTTCTTGCAATATTTTCACTAAGAAAACTCATCCTTTTGTGAGTATTAATACAAGTGGAGACAAGGATTCCAAATTTTGTGCAGTTTGATTTATGTGCTTATTTTGTATTCCATATCTCTAGTTTTCTTTATGTCACTCCTTGATAAGTGAATGGTTACAATTTAGTATAACATCTATTGTAATCAAGTTTCATCGGTTATTTGATAAGAAAGCATTTTTTCCTCTGTCTTTTCTATTAGTAAATACAAGACCTACAAGCTACTTGGATCATTGTATCTTATATCCTTTCAAGGGTGCATTCTATATCTTCTTCTACTGTAAAAAAGTAAGATTCCTCTGTCATTGATGCCTCATTTTGTTTAACAGTTTTGTAATTTTCTCTCGCATCACTTGATTTTATTACTCGAATCAGATGATGAAACACGACTTTTGTCCTGTTCAGCTATTAATTTCATTTAAGGGTTAATTCTCATATAATTAATGAAGGAAAAATCACCTTTTAAAACATTCCTTAAATTCTCGATGCCTTGACATTACTCTTTGATCCTTAAGTGTAATCTCAAGAAAAACAGTTATCAAATAATCTCTCCAAGGGAACTAATCCCTTAGGAATATGATTTCTAGGCAATTAGACAATTTTTTGATCTGCAATCTTGTTCAAAAATTTATCAGCATGTGTATTTTTATCATCATCTGGGTCTTGGTCCATACGAAGAGCAGAAAATTCATCTATTGTTTCCAGAAATCTCTTTATTTCTAGAACATTTTCAAAAAACTTCCAATAATTGAATTTATTAGTTATAGAAGGTCTATATTTCACCTCAACATCATACTTAGGTTTGGGAGGTAGTGGGATTTTAAAGTTACTAGCAGAAACAACTAAGGAATCAACCAATGTATTATCTTCTCTAAGAACAAAAGATATGTGAAGGATAGGAAGAAATTGCCAATAAGGTCTGATACCTCATTCCTATAAGTTCTCAATCTTAGATTATTTTCTTGATACATATTTCTAACTTGATGCACAATCATCTCTGCATCTCAAAAACTGATAATTCTTCAATTTTCATGTTCTTTATAGCTCTAAGCCCAAAAACTAGGGCCACATATTTTGCAATGTTGTTTGTCATTTCAAATTCCAATTTGAAGAACAAGGTTATGACTTCTTGAGAAGGAGAAGTGAACACAACTCTAACACCCATGATATCTTTAGAATATGCACCATCAAAGTACATTTTCCAAATTTGAGCACCTTGTCTAGATGTCTCAGGTGTTGTTGGTGATTGCTTTTTTATTTCCAATGGTGACTGAGGAGAATCAATAATATGAAAAATGTTAGATCCCAAATCAGTATCAATATCATAAATAGGATGGTTTATGGGATTTCCTTCATCATTAATAATATATGCAAGTTGTGTTTCTCTATACAACCTTCTGTGTTCACCCCCAAAGACTAGTATAGTAGCATAAGAGAGATCCATTTGCAATGTCCCTCCCAAATTTTTAATCCATGATATGGAAAATAACATCCCAAATTTTGGGGGAACATCTGCAACTACAATATCCATGATTATACTCTTCATAGGTAGTTGAAATAGAGTAACAACCAAATATTTAATCACCCCAAGGAATTTTACTTTTCTTCAGTCAAAGCAATACAGATCATGATATGCTTTAGTGATTTCTAGACCCAATTCATCCATGAAAGACTTAGGAATTAAGTTATGGGATGCTCTTGAGTCCATAAGGAAATTGTGCAAGATTTTATCATGCACATTCAAAGAGGTGTAAAAATGAGGAGAGGAGTCATCTATGTCTTCTACTAGTGGCCCCAACATAACTACAATTTTCTCATATTGTAATTTAATTGATTCTATTGAATGGGAAGAAAATTCAGAGTACAACATTTTAGAAATGGACTTCTTGAAATCTTCATTATTTATTAACTCTAGGAATGGGACAGGAATTTTTATTTTCTGGATTTCATGCTCAAAGTTAAAAGAGGATGGGGACTTCAGAATTTCCTTGGTTTCTTGAATAGGAGCTTTAATTATGGGATGATTATTTTTCTCCTCATTTCCTTTATCTGGTGTAGCCACTATTTTGGTAGAAGTATCTTATTTTTTAGGTTGATTTGATGTACTTGGTTTTACCTCTTTTTGTTTTGACCTCAAATTGTATTTGTGTTTAGTTTCATTTGCTTAACTCATTCAGTTGATTTTTCATCAGAGACTCTTCATAAGCATATTGGATTAGATGAGGGGAAGTAGAGGAGTCCCCTATATAATGAATTTCTTGATTTGCTTCTTCATTATCTCCTTCTTCATCATCAACCAAATTGTTTTGGAGATGGGTTTTAACTTTCTAATCTTCTCTATTTCTTTGATATCTTTGAATAATTTGAGCCATATTATTTTGTCTTCTAAATTTGTTTCTATTTCCAAATTCTTGGGGGTTTCTATTTTCTTTCCTTCCTTCAAGTTTTAGTTTTTCCATTTCTACAGAAAGTGAATTGACTAGCTTGGTCAATTCATCAACCTGGGGATTAGTTCTTGAAGCTTATGCCCTTTGTTTCCTTCTATCCCTATCATATTTTCCCCTTATCTTATATGTTTCCAATATGTTTAATTCTACCTCTATATCAACATATTTCATATGCGATAATGTGGTATACATTTTTTCTCTCAACAAAAGAAAAAATGTAGGGTCAAAGGCACATGCATAAGTTATTTTAGCAAAAGTTTCAATAGGCTTGATCTCAATAGGAATTTTTTTATACATCTTGTTAAATATCTTTGAAAATTCTGACACAGATTGACCTTATTTCCTTTTAAGAGCCCCAAATTCTATGATATCATATAACAATTCCTTTTTGTCACCCCAATGTCTCAAAAAGGCATCATTTAGGGCTTCAATTCTAGAAATTGAACTAGGATATAGAATTCTAAACCACTTTCTAGCTTCTCCATCAAGACTTTTCACAAAATCCCTCATCTAGACATCTTCATTCTCAATATTCAAATCATTAGCATAACTATAAAATTTTGCAAGGTGTTCTTCTACAGTGAAATCTTCCTCTCCTCTGAACTAGGGAATATACTTTAGGTAATATCTTATTGGAAGAAAATGCATAGGTTGTGGAAGAACAAATGGGGCATACACGGAAGCAACAATGGCATCCATTCTGTTTTGAGGAGTATTAACACCTTCCATTTGATAAGGAAAAGGACGATTCTTAATTCTAGGAGAAGTAGGAGGTGATTTGACAGGTAAATATGCAGTCTGTATAACAGGTAATTTTTGAAAAGGAAGAGTATAAGGTGGGGGAATTTTAGATTTAACAGGAAGTGGCTTAGTCTTGGATGAGGATGGAGAAATTTCAAGAGAAACTGAGGTTCCTTCTTCTTTAGTTATAGCAAATTTAAAAGAATGTGGGGAAGGAGAACCTAAGAGAGGAAAATATTACAAACTTTCAAGCCTAAACCACTTAACAATTTGTGGGGATGCAAGAAAATCAAAATTTTCTAGACTTTCTTCTTTCAACTGAGGAGAAAAAGTTGAATATTCTATAGGAAACATCCTAGTTTTGATTTTACAAGATTTTCAACAGTAGGAAAATGAAAAGCATGATTAATAGGAGTTGGTGTAAGGAAATCAGAGTCGATTAGGTCTCCATAAGTACCTGAGAATTTGGAAGAGGAAGCTCCTTGCAAAACATTTTCCTTATTTAATATCTTTTCTAGATCGGGTTCAGTTGTAGCGACAGGTCACTATGGATTGGAACTCATGTGTATACTCTTGGTAGCCACAACTGAACTTTGGAGTCGTCAGGTGAACTATGCAGTCTTTTGTTTACTGATTTATGTACACCATCAAAATCAGTATTTTCTTGTCGTACAACCTAGGGAAAAATCTTGAATATGTTCCCCAACAATGGTGCCAAAAATGTTAGCACTAGAAGTCACACCTAGACTATTGTAGGTGTAATCCTAATACCCATCAAAATGTAAAGGATAAATGTTTATAAAATTTGGAAAATGGATGGACAACTCAATTAAATATGTCAATCACATATAACTCCATGCAATATACACCAGCAAACAAGGCCTTGAATAGCTTCAAATCAGGTTTTAAGAGATAAAGTGATATATGGAATGATTAACAAGGAAAGTGTAATATGTGTATCATTTACATTAGGTAATACTGACACACAAATGAAGAAAACTCTTTGAAATAAGAACCTCTTACAATCAAAGAGAAAATACTCTTATAAACTTGTATACAATATCACAATAGATCCTTTATTGCAATATTGTAATAAAGAAAAAACCATCCAAATGAATCATCCAACACAGACTGATATCAAAGTAAGATACAAAATGATGAGAAAAAGAAGCAAGACTGATTTCCACCATTAAAAGTATGTTACATTAGGAGAAAAACTATGCACAATATGAAAATAGGAGTTTTTTTTTCACACCATTTGAACTTCTCCTAAGTCTTACAATGCCCTTTAAATGACTCAAAACTATCAATGTCATGTTTACAATTCCTCCCACAAATTCCTTATAGGATCCCCATGCCTATGGGAGGCATGGAAAACAGGTGTACAATAGAAAAGAAATAAATTACTACTTTAAAGGAAGATGTTGGAAACATATGAAACATTATTTAATAATTGATGATGTGTTCATAAGAGTGAATATCTCCAGAAATTCGTAGCGTAGCGCTACAAACTGTCCTGAAACAAGCAGTTTGTAATGCCAATGTTTCCAGGCACTGCGAACTTTCCTGTAACGGCCTGTTACACTTTTGCTAAAGTTACAACACCTCAAACCTTATACTAGGTGGCCAGATATGCTGCAAATATTCATAATCTTGATATATAACTAGAGGGAAAACACCAAAACTGCTAGTTATGGTTCAAAACTTATAGCCATCACCAAAATGTTGTAAATGCATATAACAGAAACTTTGACAAAAAATGATGTTGGAATTAGAAGACCAAAATATTTATCTTTTTGTTATTGAGATTATTTTGGTAGCCACCTTGGCTAGCATGTCTAGATTTCTCTTTGCCAATTCTTCTTTGAAAGGTTATATCTTTGCCTCCAATTTCCTGATTTCATCTTGATGGGTTATGTTCTGCCAGTAGAGATTCATGAGCTTCCTATGAAGGGGTAAAAATATTTTAGAAAAGAATCTTGACTTATCAATAGTATCATGATACATGTCCATTATCTCCTTAAGCTTCATCCTGGAACCCAAGTCTTCCTTCTTCATTTTGTTAGTTTCAACTCTTTCTTTCTTGCGCTGCCTTTTGAGCCTTTTGAAGGTGGGGTTGCTTTCAATCTGAGGAGTAGTGATGTCAATAATTTATATATGTTTTTTATAATACTTATATTTTCCTTTTTGTTGGGCCGAAGTCTCTGTTGTATTATCCTTCATAAGTACATGTTTCTTGGTTTCTAATCTAGTAAAAATCCTTCTAGTCTTAACCTTGTCTGCAACAATGGGTGGGGAAAAAACATTTTTTTTTCCTTTCAATCCTCTTGAATTTCTTGAGGGAACCTCCATAGGGATATGATGTGTCATTGGTGAAGCTTCTCTATCTAGAGGTTGTGAAGGACCTCCTGCTTCTTCTTCATTAGTAGCTCTAATATCTTTATCACTCATAGTCACCCTTTTCTTCTTTCTAGCCTCTGAATGCAAAGTCCTCTCAACAGGAGTAGAACTTTATCTCTTGGACTGTGGAGTGGGGGAAACATCTAACTGAAACTATGATGAATTTAGGAAGTTTTCCAAATCATTGTTATTTTTCCTTAACTCTTCCATTACTAACATCTTAATAAGTCCAGAGTGAAATATATTGGTATCTACTTGCTTTGAATTGGCTTGGACTTTATCTGACATCTTTTCAATGCTTCTAAAAAGATAAAATGGAAGTTTAATGGCTTATTTTCCTGTGAAGTGTAACAGTAACCTGATGTGGTATTGTTACACCATGTTGAACCTACCCTCACATGTGAAATATCTCTGGATAACCCTGAGCATCTTGTCAAAGCATTCAAGCATGTGACTTCTAGGTACTCCCTTGGATAAGTTGTCCTCCTCATACTATGGCTTAAGGAATTCCTTTGAGAAGGAAGAATTTAATGACATAGTTCTTACACATTATTTTCATCACCCTCGTGACCACTGATAATATGTGTATCGTGTTAAGCCCTAATATTGGCTCATTACCCATTAATTGGGGCATATTATATTAGTAATGTTATTTTATTTATGTCAGCTTTAGGCCATTAGTTGTAATTATACCTCCTAGTCTCCTATATATACCAAGGAGACATTTTCATTTT